>CAUYQG010098898.1:0-17722 GCA_963574415.1 Tarsius wallacei
TTACAGCTCCCCAATCCCTAGGAAAAAATATAAAAAGACCCACACAAATAGCCTAATAAATTGTCAATACATTATAAATAAAAATTCTAAAAGTTTTCAGAGAGAAAATAAACAAATAAAAATGATAACATAGGCCGGGCGTAGTGGCTCACGTGTATAATTCCAGCACTTTGGGAGGCCAAGATGAGAGGATTGCCTAAGCCCACGAGTTCGAGACCAGCCTGGGTAACTTGACAAGACCTCATCTCTACAAAAAAAAAAATTAGCCAGGTGTGGTGGTGCATGCCTATAGTTCCAGCTATTTGGAAGACTGAGGCAGAAGGATCGCCTGAGCCCAGCAGGTTGGAAGGCTGAGGCTGTGGTGGCTGTGAGAATGCCACTGCACTCCAGCCTGAGCGACAGAGGCTGACTCCAACTCAAAAGAACAAAACAAAACACCACATGAAATTAACAAAGCACAAAGTAGATGTAATTGCTGGTATGACAAAGGGAGTCTGATTTAAACCAGGTTCATCACTGGGGTCTGTGAAAGTGGTGCCCTGGGGACTGCAAGCCATTGGTTTACACAGTGAATGATGCAGCAGAAATAGAGAGGAGAGGCCAGTGGGCATTTCCCATCCAGCCTCGAAACACATAGTAGATGCTCAGTATATCTCCACTGAGGGGAATCAACTTAAAATGATCAATAACATTGGTTGAATGTAAATGAACAGAGAAGTAGAGCGATTCACAAAAGGTCAGTTTGCACCTATTCCAGGAGTCTGTCTAGCATGGAAGGTGAGGTTCAGCTCCTACAGTCTGTGCCCACTCACATGGCTCCTCATTTCCAAGTTGTTTGTGTCCACGTACATGTGATCCCAATTGTCTAGCAGAAGGGCAGGATCTGAGCTTTCCTGCCCAGTGTATGGAATATTCTGATGAGTTCACATGGCAAACTGAGGAAGGGGGGAATTCTAGTGGGCCAGGCTGATTCAGTGGCAATGGGAATCTACCTGCAAGGGTATGAGAATGGAGTGTCTGAGACCATGACCTTGATCCTTGGTGATTGTGTAACCATGAGCAAGTCACTTGGCCTCTCTAAACCCCAGTCTCCTCATTTGTGGCATGGTAGGCTAATCAGAGGAGTGAGGTCTCAGAGGACTATGGTGTTATGATGAGGCAGCCCTTGAGATGAAGCCCTATTTCATCTTCTGCCTCAAGCATGCTTGAGGATACAGGAGCTTCAGGTTGACTGGGGAATTGTGAGGGGGCTAGATGCCCTCTCAGTCATCCCTTCCCAAAGAAAACAGGTTTTAGTGGGAACCACGCCACACCTGTGGCTGCAGCCTAAACCTGGGCTCCAGTAGGGACCAGGCCTCTGAGGAGCCAGGGCCATGGGGATGGAGAGCTCTCCTCTAGTGCAGGATGGCTCAGGGATCTGGGGTGGAGGCTTCTCTGGGCACTAAAGAAACAAGATAGAGGCAGGTGGGAGCCTTGGAACCAAGAAGAGCCTAGTAAAGGGCTGAGTATAGGGTCTTTGGGGGCAAGAGGTTGATGAGAGTCTTTAGGGTTCTCAGGGTCCTGTTGCCAAGGAGACGATTCTCTTCACAATCTGGCATCCCCCAACACCACCACAGACCACCTCCTCTCTCCTTTTTATTTTTTTCAGTCACTTCCCGGTCAGGGAATGGTACAGCCAGTTCTTGCTTGTCCCATTAGCAATGCTGGATCCAGAGGCCAGGGGGTAACAGTGGGACAGAACCTCCACCTCCCGGGTCAGTTCTCGAAGCCGCCGCCTCACATCCCGAGCATCATACACTATTCTGCCTGAGGAGCGGCGCTGGGTGAAATCAGGGACAACTGCTGGGCCCAGGACAGGTTGGGGGGCGGGCTGGCACTGAGCTGCCTCTGCCTCTGTGGCCGCCCCCATCTCACTGTTCTTATAGCTTGGGGCCTCAGGGCTGGGAGGTGGAGGATTCACAGGATACACGTAGGCCTCTAGGGCTAGCTCTGACCGCATCTCTGTTTTGAGAGGCCTTCCCTCTGCAGTGGGCTGGAAGCGGATGGTCTGGGGAGACATCTCTGGAGGGTCCTGAGTCCAGAGATCCCAGGTTCCCTGGGTGGGTTGGAAGCCTTCCCAGTCCTCAGGGCCATTCTGGTGGTGGGAGCAGATTGCTGGGTATTGATGTTGGGGCTTCTCGTCATCAGTGTCAGGGACCCAAGCTACTGGGCGGCGGGCATAGCGTGACAGAGAGCCTCGATGTCGATGGCGGCGAGTAGGTGGGGGGGTCACAGTCATTTTCACAGGGTCCATGGTGCATCGAAGATGGATGGCAGGGGAGTTCTCCTTCTTCGAGGGCTGGGACTCTTTCCTGGGTGAGGTTGGCTTAGGCGCTTCTGTGGGTCAGGGAGAGGTGAAAGGTACTTCTGTGGGTCAGGGGAGGCTAGCTTTTACAGGAATGGAGAGGGCTCAGGGAGAGAAGCTGCACGGCTATGGTGTCTGAGTGGGGAGAGCAGGAAGGGAAGGGGCCAGCTTAGGGCTGGGACTAGAACACCTGGTTTCTGCCCCTCCTATGCCCCAGTCCCTAACTCTGCTTACCTTTCTCACAAATGATATGATGGAACATATGATGCAAGACGCCACGGAGTCGGTTCCAGAGCTAGGTGGGGGGAGAACATAATGATGGCAGGCAGGTCCTGGCCACCAGGCCCACCTCCAACCATCCCACCAGCAGCCCCTCGCCCGGCCCCATCCTGACCAGGGTCACCATATTGATGCCAATGTTAATGCAGATAACGAGGCCCAGCAGCAGCAGGATGGAGTTGCCCAGGTCCTGGCAGCTGTTGGTGTTGGGGTTGTGATACGAGGCCCACCCGGGTCGTGGCCGCTCAGCCATGGCCATGGGGGTCCCTAGGGCCACTGGGGCCCTTAGGCCCCCAGCCCACTGTGTGCCCACAGTGTCCACTGGACCACCTTCCTATCTCTGTGGGTCCTGAGGATTAGCGGGTCACAATGGTGCTGGGGTAATCCCTCACAATGTGTCAAGAGACTACTCTGAGTCCTGGGCCCATGGTTGACCCTCCAGCTTGAGCTCAGGCCCTGGCAGAGGCCAAACCCTTCACCTTGCATGTCTCTCCTGTAGCCAGCTGCAGGGACCAGTCCATTGGCCCTGTGGCCTGTTTGGCATCCGCCCCCATCAGCTCCTGCCCCTCCCAGAACATTAGGCTCCCATCTCTGCACAGACATGGGTCCTGATCTTCACTCTCCACACAGTTCCATTACCATGGCAACCTGACCCTGGCACCCACTCCTCCTTACTCTCAGACCTCAGCGCTGTTCACTGAAAAGAAGGGCTGTGGGATAGGACTCCCTCCTTCCTCATTCAGTTATTTCCCCAAGGTTTGTTTCTTTGGAGTCCTCCGCCCCAACACAGCAGGCACAAGCAACAGTTAAACTTTTATATTTACAATATTCTCTTCATCTTTTGCCAGGTTTAAAAATGTGTACAGAGCCGCAAAGGGTTGGGGTAGGGACATGGGACTGTCAGGGGATTGTTCTGGGGAGAGGGGCTGGGCATTGGAGTCCGTGGCTGAATCATGGGGTCCCCCAGCCCCCCTCCCATGCCCCAATTCTGGGGGCATCTGTCTACAGGGTTCAGGGCCCAGGTCTCTAGCATTTGGAGGGCATGGCTGTTTGGAAGGGAGCTAGACCAGGCAAGGGAAAGGGTCAGAAAACTAAGTTTCCATGGATGGAGGTAGGAGAAGGGAGTAAAGAGGCAAAGTTCTGGGGACTCAAGACCAGGGATTTTGGATTTGGGTGTCAGTGGAAGACAGCACCCCACGCCCTCCTCAAGTTTGGCACTAACAGCCCACACAATGCCAGCAGATAAGATGCTCCCCTCCTCCATTCACATTCCTTAAAATCCTTCTGACATTGTTCTATGCCCCAGAGGTCCTTGTGTCTGACTCTGGGGAATAGACCCCTAGGACCTCTGGGCAGGCCCCTCAACACATTTCAATTCTTCCTGTTGGTGTCTGCTCAAACCGTGTCCCCAGTCCCCCACTGCCCCCTCCATCTGTTCCTCAGCACAGCTGACCTCATTCTCCCCAATCTGTCCAGTGAGACCTTTCTCTCTGCTGCCTCCCTCCATCCTCCACTGCTCCTTTCCTTTAGCCAAGCTGGGGGCAGGGGTGAGGGAGGTCAAAGAAGGGGGGATAGTCAGCTGAGAGAAAAAGGCTGGTCTGACACTGAGATGGGGACAGCTCCAAAGAGGGAGGCAGATGAAGGAGAATGGGGAACTGAGGCAGGGAGGGGAGATGACACAGTGAGGAAAGGAGACACAGGCGGGAGCCCCCTAACCTGCCATATCCTTCACCCTGTATCCCACTTGCCCCCAGCTTCCCCTGCCCTGCCCTGGGACTAGGGAATCCTTGGCACATTTTGGGGTCTTTCCCCTCAAATCCACCTACCCAGTTTGGCACAGATGAGCAATGATCTGAGGACTGAGGGAAAGGCTATCCTCAGACCCCGGATGAGGGCTTTGGTCAAACATGCATGGCCTCTGTGGGTGGCACGCGCCACACCCCCCCTCCCCTCAACTCAGCATCTCTGAGGAAGGGAGGGCTGAGCCCTCCCTCAGAGTTTGTACATCCCCCTCAGCTCCTGTCAACTGGAAATTTATTCCCACTTGCTCTGTGAGGAGTAACTGAGTGCTGGGCCTGAAGCCTGGTGGATGCAGGGGAGTGCTGGGGAGAGAGGGGCCCTCTGCCTGGGAAAACGCACATCTACATGCAAGAACATGTTCCCACTCAGTGAAATGTCCTGGACCATGGGAAAATCAGTTTCCAGGCAGCACCAGGATGCATGGACTTCCTCCCTTCCCCTGAGAAATCTGACTGTCCTCTGTGGAAGGTAAGAGCCTCCCTGGGAAAACGTGCTTCATCTGACTTGTGCCACGGGGGAAAAACATGCTTTGCTGGGGCGCAAGGGTGGGGGAGGAGGTGGGAGGGCAGGGGTGAGGTGGGGCTGTGATTTCCTCAAAGCTTCCCAGGCACCCACCCTGTGTTGTCTGGTGGCCAAGGGTCACTGTATGTGAACACACCACTTCCAGGGTCTCCAGGGGGAGGGAGAGGGGAGGAGGTGGGAGAAGGCATGAGGGAACAGGATTCTGGGGTATAAATCCCCACAAAATTCTTTGAGGGGGCCAACATGTGTTCAGGGCGGCAAAAAAAACCTCACCCTGCACATGGGAAAACACACCCCCTTGTGAGAAAGCACACCTCCACGTGGGAAAATACTTCCACATTTCCACACACCGAAGACCGGTGTCCCAGTGGAGGAGAGAAAACACCCCCCGGTTGTTCAAAGGCCCAGGTCCGGAGAAGTGAACGGGCCTCTCTGCATGGGAAAAACACGCATCCCAGTGAGGAATCCTGTGTCCAACTTAATGCTGCTCGATGACGCGTGACAACTCCACAGGAGAAAAGCCTGTTGCCAAGTCCTCCTCCCTGCCTTTGGAGTGGCTGGGCCGGGGAGGGTTGGGGAGGAGGGCCTCCCCAAGCCGCCCCCTATACCCGAGTAGTGGAGTGGGGGTGGGGTAGCGTGTTGTTGTGGCTGGTAGCAGTGGGGGGAGGAGGGGGAAAGGGCCCAAAGGGGTGGAGGGAGGGGGGTGGCGGGGGTGGTGGTGGCCCCAGGCCACTGGGCAGCAGGGTCAGGGCCCCGGGGCCCAAAAGAGGCACATCGTCCGGTGCCCGGCGCAGGGCCAGGGTGTAGTCGGGCGGGCAGGCAGGGCGCAGGGCCTCAGCAGGGTCCGCCCCGACACCACCACCCCGCTTCAGCTGCAGTGACACCAGCTCCTCCTCTGGTGGCAGCTCACGGCCTGCGGTGGGGAGCAGGGGGCCCCCACCGGGCACACCAGAGCCTGAGCCACCAGGTGGGCTAAGCCGCCTGCATCTCAGCTCCTGCCGCCGGTCCCGCTTGTAGTAGAGGGCAGCAAAGGCCAGGATGTTGAGGAAGAGGAGGGAGGCCCCCACGGCCACAGTGACGCTTAGCTCTGTGGAGTAGTCCCGTGAGTCTCCAGGGAAGCGGTCGTAGGCCCTTGGGCCTGGTTCAGGCTCAGGCTCAGGGGGCAGGGTGGCAGGTGGCGGGGGCCGGCGTGTACCCGGGGCGCCGGGCGGTGGGCGAGGCGGCCAGCGTGTGGCATAGGGAGGCAGGCGCGTGGTGGTGGTAAAGAGCTCTGTGTGCAGGTTGTGCAGGTGGGGCACGAGCTCCAGCCAGAAGGCCACCTTGTTGGCACGGTAGTTGTCACGCACGCGCGGCTTCAAGCCAATGTGCAAGTACTGCTTCTCCTTGCTGTTGAACTTGCTCCACACCACCTCCTCAAAGCGGTTGGGCTTGGTGTGGATGAACTTGGTATCCTGCGGCACTGGCTGGTTGGGGTCACTGTGGGTACAGGAGAGCAGGGAAAGGAGTGAGGGCAAGGCTCTGGAGCAGGGTAGGCAGCAGTGGGGGTGAGGGGGGATGGAGATGCAGAGAGACTGTGAGATGGCAAGAAAGCCAGAGAAAAATTCACAGGGCAGAGAGACAGAGATGGATACAAAGAGACAGAGAAACTACAAGAGATAGGGACAGAGAGACAAATAGGGATGGAGACATAGACTGCCAGAGACAACCAGAAGTGAGGACAGATGGGCACAGACAGACAAAGAGATGACCAGGGAGAGGCAGAAACTGAGCCTGAGTGAGGTACAGACAGAAACAGAGAGACAGGCCGGGCTCGGTGGCTCAGCCTGTGATCCCGCGCTTTGGGAGGCCGAGGTGAGTGGATTGCCTGAGCCCGTGGGTTCAAGACCAGCCTGGGCAACTTGGCGAGACCTCATCTCTACAATAAATCAAAAAATTAGCCGGGCGTGGTAGCGCGTGCCTGTAGTTCCAGCTACTTGGAAGGCTGAGGTGGAAGGATCCCTGGAGCCCAGCAGGTCGAGGCTGTGGTGGCCGGGAGCAGCCACTGCACTCCAGTCTGGGCAACGGAGTGAGATTCTAACTCAAAAAAAAAAAAAAAAAGAAACAGAGAGACAAAGACACAGGGGCAGCCAGAGGCAGAGAGACAGCCAGGTTGAAACCAGCCAACAGCCAGAGACAACAAAAAGTAAACAGACCAAAGAGCACAGAGGGAAGGGGAGTGCTATCAATGGATTTCAAGAGAGAGACAGAGACAGAAAGCAAGAAACAGACATGAACCCTTACACTACTCACACACATCTGAGTGATCAGAGGTGTGGAGCACGGGGGCAGGGACAGGAAGCAAGGAGTAAGGAGAGATGGACACCAAGCCAAAGTCATTGAGTGAGCCCGCCCCAGAAAGGACAGGGACCTTTCTGCCTGACGCTGCTGAATCTTCAACATTCAACTGAATGTCTGGCACAGAGAAGGTGTTCAGCAGGTGTCTGAGTTGGTCTCACTCAAGTAAGAGGGTTGGCAAGGGTTGAGTGTCTTAATGGAGGAAAGTCGAGTGTGAAGGAAGGAAGGTGCCCCACCTGGCCCCACCCAGCCCCTCTGGCCCTCACCCAGTCTTGGCGAAGTTGGTCCAGTAGGTCATGACCACAGCGCTGAGCATGACATCATTCTTGGAGAAGTTGCAGGGGAAGAGGTCGGTGGCGCCCACCATGGGCACACCAAAAACATAGGGCAGTTCGTCCCCGTGTGCAGCATCAGCCCACTCAGGCCGGCCCTCAGCCTGACAGTGGTGGTAGAAGGTGTAAAAGTAGACAGGGGACTGGTAGTCGGCGTGCAGCTTGGCGGTGGCCACAGCTGGTGCCACCCACTGGTGGTCAGTAAAGAGTGCCAGCAGGGTCTTGCGCCGCATCTCACCATTGTCCCGGTCAGCCCAGTCCGTGTACATAAACTTGATAGTCTCCCGAAGCACATCCTTGCCCTCTGGGTAGCCATATAGGTTGTCCACAAAGTTGGAGACAGTGAAGTCAAAGGCGCTGGCAGACACGCCATCCTCACTCTCTGCAGAGTCCTCCACGAACTTGAGGCCCTCTCCCTGGTTGACACCAATGAGCATGTCGTAGTTGAGGAATTCTCCCTGCTGCATGAGGATCTCAGGGTCATCAGGGACTACGTCGCCATCCACCACAGGTCCAAAGGCGATGTGGTAACTGGGGAGAAGAAGTCAGGGTCTCATCATCTCACTGGCCTCTTCTTAGCCCATGGCCTGCTCAGCCCACATGCAGGTGCTTCCCTCTGCTTGCAAGACCCTTTGCTCCTATTTGAAAACCTCCTACGAGTCCTTCAGGGCATCTGAACTCTCTGGAAGTCATCCTGAAGCACTCCATGGCACCCTGTGCTCACCTGGTCTGTTTGGGCACCTCCACTGAGGGAAGGCTTCCAAGAGGAGACCACTAGAGGAGCCTGAAGCCACCTCTCCTTGCCAAAGGGAATGTCTGCAGGCACCTCTCATCTCACCCTCCTTGGAACCAGCAAGAAGACTGAAGGCCCAGACCCGGCCCTCTCCCACCCCCATACCGGGCAGGCTGCACGTCCTGGTCCACCAGCTCCCGAGAGGGCTTCCGGCGAAGGCACTCCACAGCTTCAGCGCTGTCCTCCCGGTCACAGCCCACCTTGGCTGCCAGCAGCCGCGTATACTTGAGCGGCTGGTAGTTGACAGACCAACTGGAAATGGCGGTGCCACTCTGGGCAATGGCCTTCTGGAACAGCCCTGGCAGGACAGGCAGACCTCAGGCTAGGCTGTGAGTGTCAGCCAGAAAGAGAAAGGGGAGCTGGCAGGGTCAGGGCTGTGGGAAGGGGGAAGCGGGGAGCAGGCTGGGGACACTGCTGGTACCTTCTGAATGGTGGGAGAGGATCAGAAGGTTGACACAGGAGGCCCCTGCCCCGGACCCAAAGATGGTGATGCGTTCAGGGTCACCCCCAAAGTGAGCAATGTTTTCACTGAGCCAGCGCAGGGCCTGGATCTGGTCCAGGAGCCCATAGTTGCCTTTTGCAGCCTGGTCCCCGGTGCTGAGAAAACCTGGGGGGTAGAAGAAGGGGACTCTCTGGAGGTGTCACAGCACCCTTGTCTCCTGGGCAGCTCAATCCAGCCCAGAAGCCATTCTGCTGGGTTTGGAGGAACACTGCCCACCAGGCCTGCCTCCCAGACTCCCTCTGCCCCCAGAGTCAGCTGCCCACCCTCACCGAGCACCCCAAGACGGTAGTTGAGCGTGGCTACGATGACGTTGCCATAGGCGGCCAGGACTGAGCCATCGAACATATTCCCGGTGCCCTCCATGTAGGAACCGCCGTGTAGAAACAGCATCACAGGCTTCTTCCCAGAGTCACGGATATCTGCGTGGGGAGGGGATGGGCAGGTAGGCCAGGGGATCAGGGACAAGGACACAGTCAGACCGGAAGCAGCACTGCCCAGCTCCCAGGCCTGTTGAGGACCAGCATGGAGCTCAGGGGACATGTCACTCCCATCCCTGGGGGGCAAGACCGGATTCCCCTCCTCCCTCTCCAGCTAGCCCTGGCAGAAGGTCCCTCCCCATCCTTTGCCAGCCTGCCTGACATCACTTCTCCAAATGCTGGGCAGATCTTCCAAGAAACCCCATGGAGGCCGGGGGTGGGAGGTGGCCCTCCTCAGGGCATCTGCTGGATCCAGGGAACCCCTCCCCACACACACACAGCAAATCTCCTTCCTGCTTCTGGGAAGAGCAAGCTCTCAAGGCTAGAACTAGAGCTAGAGATGCTGGGAGGGTCCTGGCATCTCCTCTGACTCAGGCCTTGGGCCTCCACTCCACATGGTACCCTGATCTGTGGGTGAGGGGGTGCCAGGCCTAGGGTCCCTGGGGGCTTGGTCTCCTCCCCGCCCTAATTCCTTTCTAGGTCACCTCCCCAGTCACCATGGCAACCCCCAACCTAATTACTGTGGCAGGAGGAAGAGCCTGCTTAATGAAGCCAGGGTGCAGCTCTCTAGTGTTGGACCCCCACAAACTGGCCTGAGCCCTGGTTCCTACACTAGACTCCCTCTCTTCCCATGTCCCAAAGCATCCTCTAATCACTGCCACACGTAGAAGGCCCTTGAGACACTCCAGACCAGACTGAGGGATGACTAATTCCAGAAGAGGGTGGGAGTCTGAGAGGGCTTGTCAGGGTCCCCAAGGCTATGGCACCCTCCCTTGCAGCTCCCCCATGACTCAGTCACAGTGCCGGAGCTGGGGTCACCCCTGGGCCACAGGCCATCCACTTTCTTGACACTGGTCATCCCTGACTAGCCTGGATGCTCAGCAAACAAAAACCAGGCCTGGGTCTCCACAGCCGGTCCCCAACACCTCTGCCCACCTCCCTCATCTGCTAGAAAATTTCTTCCTGCCAGAAGGTCAACCTGCAAATCACTAAGACATCCCCCTTGACCCCCAGAGACAACTTCCTTGCTCCCATCTCTTGGACCTTCTCTGCAGTCTCCACACTCCTGACTTCATCAGCCAGAGCTCCTAGGTGGGCAGCACCCTCTCTATGTCCTCCCCAAATCCTGTCCTTCCCCCCTTTGTCCTAAACCTCCAATGACCCTGCAGTTTCATGCTAGAATCTTCTTCCCTCCAAGGTCCTGTCCTAAAAGTCTTCAGTTCTCTCCCACCCTCACCCCACCCCTCTCCCAGTGTGGGGTGGGGGAGGAGTCAGAAAGGGAAGGAGCAGGAAGAGGGGCTGGGGCAACAAGAATTCAAAACCAACAACAAAAAACAGGATCAAGAAAGAAGAAAGAAAGAAAGAAAAAACAACAACCAAAAAGCAAGAAGCTCTCGGGGCAGATTCAACAAGAAAAGAAAAAACAAAAAGATCCATTTTGGAAAAAAAGAAAAAAAGAAAAAAATTCTTTGCATTTTTTTTCAAAATTTTGTGGTGAAACTTCAAGACATTGGGCCCTGTTTTCAAAAATTTCCAAATTATTTAATTCACTTCAAATGTTTACCTTTTCTGTGTCTGACAGGATTTTGGAAATTGTAGTAGGTTTCTGATGGTTCAATTGTGTCAATTTGCCAAGTTTTAAACTTTTTTCAAGTGTTGTTTTGCTCCAAATTCAAATTGTTTTGTCAAATGTTATATTTCACAAGTTTCAAAACCATCTCCAATTTTCTTTCAAACTCTAAACATTTTATCCAATTCTTTTTTTCTGACATTCCAATTTCTCTTGTTTTTCCACCTTATTTTCACCATGTTTAGCTTTTCTTGCAGGTTTTCTGGTGGGTCCAACATTGCTCAAATTTCATTTGAAGTTTTCATAATTCTTTTTTCCAATTATTCAAAATTTTTCTTTTCTTTTCTTTTTCATTTTTAGTTGGGAGAACAACTGAGGGGCCTTGAGGGCTGTGGGGACATTTAGTTAGGGACAGGGCCATGAAAACGTCCTCTTATAAGCAACCACATGCAGCAGCGGGATTTTTAAATCTACCTGTGTCTGGCGGATTGAGCGTCGCCTCGTCACGTTTTTTTGTGAGCGGACCTAAGACCGGGAACACAAAACAGAGAAAAAAGGACAATTTTGTGGGGAAAGATGGGGGTTGGGGGAGGTGGTGGATGGGGAGGGGAGGAGAGAAAGCAGAAAAGGGGAGGGTAGGGGAGGCAGAAAAAATAAGCCAAAAAAAGCAAAATTTTTTTTTTGCAAGAAAAAGAAACCAAGAAAAGAGAAAAACGTTTCTACAACCCAATTTTGTTCCCCTCCCCAGAAAAAGTCATGCCCCAAAGAAAAGGCTGGTTTTGGGGGGGTGGGGTGCCTGAGTGGGCTGAGGCCTGTCTTAAGACATTGATTTGGCTGGAAAGGATTTGGCTTGTTGGTGTGTTTGCTAATTGCTGGAAATGAAACAGTGTTAGAGGTGGGGTGGGAGGGAAAGGAAAGCCCGCCCGGAGCCCCAGAAGATCAAGGTCAGCTTGCTACCCGGGCCACCTCTCAGAAGGCTCCCTTCAGGTTCAGCCAAGCACCTGCCTGCCACCCCCACCCCAGACTGAAGGGAGGAGAGACTACAACAGGAAGGACTCTGCTTCCCTCTGAACCACTCTGGAGGGCAGCAGGCAGCACGGGGTTGGGGGCTAGCTCGCCCCACAGCTCAGCCCCAGAAGCCCTCCACTCCCCCTTTCCCCACTGGGAGACTATAGGAAGGTCAGCTAGGGATGCCCGCCGCCTACCCAGCCTCACCAACAGCATTTCTCTTCCATCCGCACTCACAAGATTGGCTTCTCACCCCAGCTCCCCAGTGTGGGCCAAGCAGGGAAAGGGGTCATCAGGTCTTGCCCTCCACTCCAGCTCATCCCTCCGAGCTCCCCCCAACCTCGCCCTTGCCCAGGCCTCCTCTCCTCCCCCCAGAATGGTGAACTTCCCACCAGGGCCGCCAGCCATCCCCCACATCCATACCCCTGCTCCACTGCCAAAACCTCCCTCCCCACCTGGGGGGTTCAGTCCACAAACAGGGAACAGGAAACACAGTACCGTGAACCAGCTTGACACACAAGGTGCCAGGAGGTGCCGGGAGGCACAAAGTACACCAGTCTCTGGGCCGAGTCTGGGACCTTTCCCTGAGACTGGCTCAAGGCTTCTTTCAGATTAGGGGGATTGGTCAGGGAAGTTGCTCGAGGGTTTCCCCAAGCTGCTTCCTCAATGGTATGGGGACCAGCAAGAGAAAGGCTTGGGCTAGCTCTGGAAGGCTCCTAACTGGTGGTGATGGTCCCCACAGGGACCCCTTGGGAACAGAGCCTCTTCTTTGCAAGGGAACAGGGCGGGGATGAAATAGGGCATACGTGCACATGAGAACACAAAGTGTATGTGTGTGTGTTTGTGTGAGTGTTTGCCTGAGTCAACCTCTTCCTCCCAGAGCTGGTGTGAAGATTCAGTGAGATCACCTGAACGTGTCAGGCCCCAAACAAATCTGCAAGTCAGTGATGGTTTAAAAATACAGAAGGTGTGGGCATGGGGGGGTGTGGGGGCAGGGGGTGGGCAACTTGTGTGGAGGTGTTGAGTAGATGTTTCACATGGGGGGGGTAATGAGGTAGCCCAATAGGGGACACTGAGGTGGTCAGCCTATGCCAAAGTGTGGGGGTAGAGAGTTCACAAGTGGGGAGTGTTCAGATAGTCTGTATAGAGACACTGTGGTGAATGACTCACGGGTGGGAGGGCACTGGGATACAGTGGATGGTTCTCATGTGGAGGGTGGTGAGGTATTAGGGAGGATGTGTGGAAAGTATTGGGGTAAATGGTCTATAGAGGAGGTAAGTGCTTAGAATTTGGATGGGATTAGAACAGGTGATATTGGGCATTGTGTGTATGGGTCGTTAGGAGGTGTAGTTTATATGGAGAGGGGTAGTTAGGTCAGGGTGTACAGCTGCTATGAGGGATACAGGGTGGATGACCTGTTTGGGAGGGGTTAGGATGGACGTTGAGGGGGTGTTGAGGTGCAGAGTTCTGTGATTGACGTGAGAGGATTCTGGTCGCTGGAGTCCTTGATCTGTGAGGAGCATGTAAGGTTACTGGGTATGCTGTCACCACCTGAGGTATGGTGCAGATAATCTCTAGGTAGGAGCTGGGGTAAATGTTTGAGAAACATTGTGAGTATAGGGGACTGTGGTGTGAGTGGCCCACTGGAGCCCACAGTCCAGGTGCCGGGCTACTGGGGTAGAAGGTGTATGTGTGGGTGTTACTAGGGGACTTGATCTATATCCAGGGATACTGGGGAACCTGGGTCTGTGTGAGTGATGAAGGTATACAATTTCAGAGAAGTATTGGGGGTGTGTGCTATGTGAAGGTATTGGGAATTGCAACTGTGGGATGTTGGAGCACATGGACAGTGGATAGGTTGGTTGAGTACACAATCTGAATGTTGAGTAGCTGGGATTCATAATCTATGGGGGGACTTGAGTACTTGATGTGTAGTATTGGATGTGTAGAGGGGTACATTAGGAGTTCCTGGGTACCAGGCCTATGTGTGACATTGCTAGAAACATGGCCTGTGTGGTGTGTTGTAGCAGTGGATATCTCTGTACAGGTGTTGGTATGTTTTGGAATGGTGAGATGGGGTGTCAGAAGGGTAATGTGGGGGCTGGGATGGCTGGAATTTACATATTACCCTCTGTTGTAGATGCTGGGAGGTATTCTGAATAATCTTGGTATGCTGAAGTAGTAGGGTGGAAACCTGTTCGGGGATGGGGGTTGTACTGGGGACTATGAACAGTCCTGTAGTGAACAGGAGTTCATTAATGAGAACAGCAGTTCAAGAGCCAGGGGAAGAGGGAAGACTGTGCTGTGAGCAGAGGAGCCCTTGGCAAGGAGCTTCCCTGGTGCTTCAGAGCTGTACAGGGGTCAGGGAACAGAACATCATGGAAAAGAGAAAGGCGTGAGTACCACTGCTAAGGGCACTCAGTTCAGGTGAGGGGCTCTAGACATGATGCAATAGGTGGAAGTTGGCCCATGCAGGCCTGGGAAGGGTAAAAGGAAGAGCCTACTTGTCCTTGTAGGTGTAGCTAAAGCAGGTATTCTGCCAGGGGCAGGCCCAGGCCTGGAGGCAGGAGTGGGGCAGAGTTGGAGTAGGTGTCTAGGCATGTGATAGATCACCTGATCACACTTAGTGGCCATATTGAGATTAGCTGGTTGACTGTGTGTACCTCTTTGGGGAGAGAATGGTGCCTGCTACCGAATGGACACAAAGAACTTCTGGGGTGGCTGTCTGTGGGATGTGTGCCTGGGACTGCCTGGCAGGCACTCTTACCATCCTCAGAGGGCGCGCAGATGCTGCAGGGACACACTGCCCCTCACTGCGCCCACAAAGGCCCAGCTCTGAGCTCAGGAGCTGTGCCAGTGCCTGAGGGTCTGCATGAACGTTTGTGGGCTGTGTCCACTGGGTGCCCGGCCTGGTGCCCGCGCCCTTACCGTCCTCGGTGGGCACGTAGAGGTTGAGGTACAGGCAGTCCTCGCTCTGGTTCTGCACGTAGGTGGCGGCTGCCTCCAAGTTGTCGGTGAACCACACAGGCAGCATGATGGCGGGCAGCGCCCCGTGCAAGTTCTGCGGGCAGGCGGGCGGCAGGGTGGTGGCGTTGCGCACGCCGGGCCACGAGGCGGGTGCCTCAGGCGGCTGGAAGCGGCGGGCGCCCAGGGGCGGCGTGGCGTAGGGCACACCCAAGAACTGCACGACGGGGCCCAGGATCTCGTTGTTGAGCTCGCGCCGCACACCACGCACTCGCCCGTAGGCTGTGTTCACCACCGGGAAGCGCTCCTCCCCGAGGCTGCCGAGGCCCAGGCCCGGACCAACCGGGGCGCCGCCAGGACCCCCTCCCCCCCGTTGAGCCCCCGCCAGCCCCACCAGACACAGCGCCAGGAGCCACATGCTGATCGGGGGACCCCCCCTCCCTCCCCGGGACCCCCCCCCTCGGAGAGAGAGAGAAGGGGGGGGAGAGGGAGGGAGGCCCCCCTCGCCCCAGGAGGGAGGAGGGGGCGGGGGAAAGGAGGGAGGAGGGGGGTGGGGAGGGACCTGGGTTAGACTGGACAGAGAAGGAGTCTATTCCTCTCCATGGAGGGGCCAAGGGATGGGGAAGGGGAAGGAGGTGGGAGAAGGTGAAGGCAGGCCCGACCTGCGGGGGGGGGGGGTGTGTGTGTGCAGAGGCCGTAGGGACAGGGAGGCAAGATACAGACAAACATACAGAAAAATACAGAGGAGAGGTTGAAGAAGGGAAGGGAAATTGGATGGGGCGAACAGAAAGGAATGGGAAAACAGAAGAGACAAGTGGTTAGTGACTTGTAATTCAGACCAAGTTGCTCCCTTCTTCCACCCCTAGCACCTCCCCACTCCCGCCCAGCAACCCCCACCTCCATCAGCAGGACCCAGGCTGGGGGCGGGGTCAAGTGTGGTAAGAGCGGGAGGAGAGGGAGGGTCAGCTTCCCAGAGCCAGCACGCCCCCTTCCAGCTGCTTTATCCCCCCCCAGGCAGGCTTTCCTCAGGGACCCAGGAGTCCCAGTTCCCACCTCCCCGGGAGGGAATGATAGACAAGGAAGAGAAAATAAAAATAGCAAGTCATTAATTAGCAGGAAGTGGCGGGTTTGTTTATACGTGTTAATTACTCCTGAGCTGTAATTTCATGGTGCTGGACCCCCACCCCAGGCCAGATTAGAGCCTTTCTTGGGACTGCACAAACCCAGCACCTTATCCTCACGTTAGCGCACCATTCCCTAAGGATTTGTGTAGCCTCGGGATCCTACTCTTCCCAGGCCCTTTCCATCCCTCAGAAGTTGGGGTGCCTTGAGTCTACGGTTAGAGTAGGGAGGAGGTGCTGGAGGGGCAAATCCAGGGACAGATGTGTGATCCTGCAGCCGGTTGCCGGGTGACGGGATGCTGCCCCACAATGTTACCTCGGCAACGGACTGCAGCTTTAACCCTGGAGGGGGTGTCTGGAGGAAGAGGGGAAGGGGCTGGCTTGGCTGTGGGTCCATCGGGCATGAGGGGGAGGGCTGAGGTGTGAGTCAGAATGCTAGAGTTTCCACCAATCTTAGCATAGAGGAAGAAGTATATATGTTGAGGGGAAGGGGGGACTAGGGACATCGAGCCCCTAAAAGCCCTGCCTCTTGCCCCTCTTGTTGGCCAATCAGAGCCTAGCTCTAGTGACTAGGCCTCTAGCTGAGGAAAAGGGGTGTGAGGTGGGCTTGGGCAGGCATCACTTGAACCTACTAGCTGCCCCCCTCCCACAGTCTCGAACAGCTTTGGACCCCAAACACCTCTTCATCTTTGCACTACATTTTGACCCATGTCCCGGGGGTCACCCTCAGCTTTCTTCTCATCCCATCCCATCTCATCCTATCCATTCACCTCCCCTTCCCCTTTCCAGCCCCCCACCCTCAATCCGCAGCTGCTGCTCTGATGCCTGGGTGTTCAGGAGGAGCAGGGGCACGACAAGAGAAGAGATCAGACTAAAGGGGCAGGCACCCAGGTCATTTCAGCAAGCCCCCCCTGCCCCCCACAAGCTGCCAGAGCTGTTTGCTGACGCGGGGTTTTCAGAGCCAGGCGCCAGCCCGCGGGTGGCTCTCTGCAGGTGTCAATTTATTCCAGAGATGAGGACACAGGAATCCTTACCACACACACCCAGCCATGCCCCCCCCTTCAGGTTCTCTAAAGCTCCTGTTTCCCCATCACCTGGAGGGGGGGGTTGGGGCTGGCTCCCCCAGAATATCCTCTTCCTATGCCAGACTGGGCTCAGCTACCATGGCCTTGCTGCCCCCTCCTCTTCCCCCCAAACAGTCTATCTCAGTCGCCCCTTCTCCCTTAGGGTTCTTTGGGCCGCTGGCTTCCTCCCGCCAGGCAGTTTCTCTTCCTCCTTCCCTCCCACTGGAGGCCCTCCCCCATCTCTCTCCTCTCCGTAGTGCTCCCTCAGAGCATCTTTCCTGGGCCTCTTCCAGCTTGCTCCAGCTCTTGCTTTCAGTCTCTTGCCCCTTGGTCTTTTTACATCTCTCTCTTCTATATCTTTCTCCTTGGTTTTTCTCATCTTTCTTTCTCTCTCCTTCAAATACCTTCTCCACATTTCTCCCTGAAGCCCCCCCTCTTCTGTCTTTCCCTGTCTCCCCCATTTTCTCTCCCCATCTTGGTCTGCCACAGCTTGCTTCCTCCTCCTTCACCCCATCCCTCTGCCTTGCTCTCTCCATTCCTACCAGCCCTGACTCCCCCAGCCAGGGAGAGTTGAGGGACGGGGGCTCAGGCCGCAGGCCCCCCCTTCCTGCAG
>CAUYQG010098904.1:0-12610 GCA_963574415.1 Tarsius wallacei
CCACTATGAGATACCTCTGGCATCAGGAAGTTTGTGTTTCTGAAAAGACAAAGTCGGCAAGGTTAATTTTTCCTAAAGTATGCGTTTCTCCAAAACATAGCCTCTACTTTCTCATCATTGTATTAAGGTTTAGGAACAAGATAAAAAATGGCTTTTGGCTCTCGATCTGTCCTTTCACTCCTAAAGTGCTGGGATTACAGGCATGAGCCACCGCACCCAGCTCTCTCCTCACTTTTTAAATACTAATGTATGCCCTTGCCATAGCATTGAGTGACTTTTGTTTCTAAATCACACAGCAAATTCAGTAGCTAAGATCTAACAGCAGGAAATAGATGGTGACTTTTAAACTTAAACAATGTATTAAGCCCTCACTGTGAGCTATTCCGCCGAGCATACTATATATGAGGGGGACCCAAAAACACTAGAATTATTTTTTGGACAGCAGGCCCCTTGTAGTATCGGCTTCCCTTGCTAGGAACCCTTCGGCATCAGTGTGTCAGCTAGTGTTGTGAGAGACTGTATTTGGCTTCAGTAATTTTTTTTTCTTTTTTTGAGATTCTTTCAAAGCATTTGCCCATTTCATGATGGGAAATTTACGAGCACACTTGCCCATACCACATTGAGTATTCAGCAGTTTTTGACCAAAATACGGCATAACCCCTCTGCCTCCCTATTCACCTGATCTCACCCTAAGGAACTTTTTATTGTTTTCTCAGATGAAAAAAGTTCTCAAAAGGAAACCATTTTGCTGATGTGGAAGATAGGAAACAAAAAATGGCAGAAGCACTAAAAGGCATCAACATTGATGAGTTTAAAAAACAGTTTTGAGCAGTACAAAAAGCATCTGGATAAGTGTATCACATCAAACAGAGAGTATTTTGAAGGTGACTGAAGTTTAAACATGAAGAATAAATTTTTTATAAATAAATCCCGAGTTTCTTGGTGTTTCCACACACACACACACACACACACACACACACACACACACACATACACATAAACATATGTATATACAAACATATCCATTATATATGCACAGATAATGTCAGGCTAAAATTGACTGGGGACTCCAAAGTGGATGTTGAGAAAATTCAAACTGGAATATGCTCAGACTAGGTAATTTATAAACAACAGAAATTTACTGCTCACAGTTCCAGAGGCTGCAAAATCCAAGAGCAAGATACTAGCAGATTAGGTGTCTAGTAAGGAGTCATTCTTCACAGATGGCACCATCTGATTGTGTTTGCACATGGCAGAAGGGGTAAGAAGCTCTCATAGGCCTCTTTTATAAGGGCACTCATCCCATTCACAAAGGCAGAGCCCTCATGGCCTAATGACCTCCCACATGCCCATCTCATAATACCAACAACATGGAGTTAGGTTTGACATAAGATTTTGGTAGAGACACAAACATTCAGATCATAGCAGTACCAAAGCAAGCCAGAGACATCAATAAGAATTCCTTTCTTTCAGGGAGCTCGTGGACTCTCATCCACAGTGAGCAACAATTCACTACACCTTTAGCGGCAGCATCTGTTGTCAGTTCACTCATGTGACGTCTACTGAATTCCACAGGAAAGTCAAGAAGCAACAGTAACATCAAGTTGAAACCAACTCACATCTGTCAATGGGCTCCTTCTTACCCCTCCTTTCTCCTCCTCTTCTTCACTTTGGTCCAACCTTCAAGGACGCAGAAATCACCACTGGCAAGATAGAATAAATACAGAGGAAAAAAGTCAGTTAAAAGTCTCACCCTCTCATAAACATTGAGCCTCTAGTCTGCAAGAAGCCCAGGCTCTAGTTTTACATTTTGAGAGGGAAAAGGTTAACATTAAATTAAGGTCAGAGTTTTGTATTATTATAACACCAGACTTGATATATTACAAATTTATTTGATCTGTGTTTGGAACTGAATGACATCATAGAAACTTCTACCCCACATCTTTAAAATAAAATTTAAAAATTATAAAAAGAGGATAAATCTGTTACTTCAATAAATAAATATATGCTGAAAACAAAACCAAAAAAAGTGACCAAAAATCAGGAATATAAAAGTGAATACAATAGAGCATGAACTCCCCAGGTATGACTTAAGATCTCTTGTGTTTTGGGGGTTTTTTTTCCTTCTCTTTTTTTGTTTTTGTTTTAGAGACGTGGTCTCACCATCTTGAACCCATGAGTTCAGGCAATCCTCTCATATCTGCCTCCCAAAGTGCTGGAATTCAGGCATGAGCTAAGCCTAAGACCTCTTAGGTCTTAAGCGGGATGGGAGAATATTCCAGTCCAAATATGAGCGACTGGGCTCCATCTTAACTCTAGGCCAAGGATTCTTAACCTGAAGTCCATGGTCCCCTAAAAAGCAATAAGTACATGTTCTCACTCATAAGTAGACCCTAAACATTTACCATAATACTATAAGAAAGGATTGGCAGTCCACTATTGGGGATATATCCGAGGGAACTCAAGTCATTCTACCATAAAGATACCTGCACATGCGTATTTGTTGCAGTTCTATTCACAATAGCAAAAACATGGAACCAACCGTACTGCCCATCAAAGCCAAAATGGATTTTAAAAAATGGTACATATACACAATGGAATACTATGCGGTCATAAAGAGGACAAACATGAACTTTGCAGCAACCTGAATGGATTTATAGTCTGTCATACTCAGTGATCTATCACAGAAACAAAGAACAGAGTACCATATGTTCTCACTCATAAGCAGACCTTGAACAATTTTCATATTACTATAAGAAAGGAATTGGCAGTAGAGGGAAAATTCCAGGGGTGGGGGGGATGGGCAGTTGAGGGAAACTGCCAGGGGAGGGAGGGGCACACCTCATCAACAAGGGTACCTGCATAATGAACATTTGTATACCTAACCCTGAATTGTACCGCATATCTTTAAAAAAAAGAAAGAGATTGGCAGTAGAGGGAAACTGCTGGGGGTGGTGGGGGCACACAACATCAATAAGGGTACCTGATCTCAACCAGTTGAAGTAGGGACATAAGGGAGGCCCAAGGTTTACCTGCACAATGGCCACTTGTATACCAAATCCTGAATTGTACCCCATATCTTTCAAATTCTAAAAAAAACCAATAAGCAATGTTTTATGTACATAAGCACATTTCATTTCCTGGAAAAGAATCCACAGCTTTTATCAGAGTCACAAAAAAGATCAAAATTATTCCCAAATCAGAGAAGCTATGGAAGTTCAGGACAATCTTATACTTTGGCTTTAGATTTAGGTTTATTTCGCCTTCAGATACAGTGCTGGTCGGTCCCCAGCCAATCCTATTTTAAAGTGAACCAGAAAGGTAGAATACAGACTGAACCATACTCTAGCAATCCTCTGGTTATGGTTTCTAGAACATCTATGGTTTAGATACAGAACAGTTAAAAATTAGCTTTGAAATTTAGAATGGAGTGTTCTAGGTTGTAGAAATATCTTCTAAAAATTTGGTGGCTCACCTCTGTTCTGACTACATTTTGACTCTTGTCATTGAGTTGTGACATACACATTTTATGAACATGTGTTTTTGACATTAAAGGCATGCAGCCAAAGTAGTTTGGTTTCCTGATGCTTAGTTCTTGACTACTGGCCCTCCGGGTCCTTGGTCACCCTCTACAGTCCACAGTTGCATTAGGAGATGCCAATGTCAGTTTCAGCTGCTTCCTGGAAGGCAATGCTAGCCCAAAGCATCAGGTCTTAATCAAGCCAGTAGCCCTACCACCTCTATCCCCAAATCATAGGTGTTTTTCCTCCATTGGAGAGACCATGTCCATTGGGTCCCTAACCACCATAGCACCCACCAGTTAACAGTCCCAGAAAGTGGATCATTAGCATCTCAAGCTAGAATTTAAGACACGCTTCATGCAACATCATAGTATATTTGACACACGGCAAGGGGATAGGGAAAACATTAACTCTCTTGAGACTCAAACACAAAGAAGAAAACCTAAATCGATCTGTGAAAGAGATCAATTAGCTGCTAGAAACAGTATTTTTATAGCCAGTGCTCAACTATCCATATTCATAAGAAATGACACAGATCATTGAACACAACTTATAATTTTTAAATAATTAGTATTTGACTTTAGAACTATTTATTTATTTACTCATGTATTCATTTATTTATTTATTGACACCAAAGTTACTTTCCTAATCGTGTTTTGTTTGTACTAACATTTAAATGAAGATTCAGCTTCTAGGAAAGCAATAACCTATTGCAAGGGAGACAGCCTACATTTACACTGGGTGAGAGCAGGGAGGCAAAGAGGAGATTAAAATTTTGCTCTGCATTAAAATTTCCAAACTCACTTGAGAATGAGCTCTCATCTTCTTGAACAGGACATCTTTAGAAACTGCTCTCTAACTGCCCCCATTTAATACCCCCATGGGTGCCCCTCAACACCCTGCAGTTCTTTACAACACCTACCACACATAATTATTTGTTAATCTCTGTTACTACACCAGAGCATGAAGTCCAAGGATGCAGAACAATGTCCATCTTTTTCTACACTTTATCCCCAACACCTAGAAAGCTCATTGGTCCATAATAGGTGTTCAACAAATGTTTGTTAGACAAATGAATAAAATCTGCATTATTCTTTCTAAATTAACAATGAGAAAACATTATTAAATGTTTCACAGAATACATAATCAGGTCTCCAAGAGGAAGCCTGATCCGAGGCTGGAATCTCCATAAGCACAGGGACTCCTGGGGCCTATACCCTGCTGAACACTAGCGTGGGATACAGTGCTTGATATCATGTAGGCTCTCAGCAAATACATGCTACAACAATAAACTAGAATTATCAGGAAAAAGTTGCAAGGCTCTGACTTTGCATACCTTTCTCAGAGAGTGGCAAAGAAATACAAGGGATATGTGACAGTTGGAATTTCAGAGGGCTGGTAGGTCAACAGTGAGTGTAGATTTGTTCAGTGGAAAGCAAGTAGGGTTCCTGCTGTTTATTTCTATGCCCTGCCCTGCCCCCCCCCACACACATATACACACACACACACACACACACACGCACACACACACAAATTTCTTCTACCCATCTACATTTCACTCATCTTCCTTGGGCACTGCAGGACTTCATAATCTGTGTAGCCAATCTATCTTTGTTGTTGTTGTTACCATCCCACCTTAATGTTTCCATCATGTGGACTGTTCTGAGTCATAATTTTCACACATCAGAATAAGGGTGGCCCATGGCACACACATTTCTGCTCTGGGAGTCAGGGATGGGTGATATGGTAGAGGGCCTAAAAACGTGTGAATGCAAGTCCCACAACATGGCCTTACATGGCAAAATGAATGTGCATAAAACTTCTACTTACCACAACCGCCTTGGAGACCACCTAGTGCGGTGTCCTCATTTTGCAAATAAGGCAAACTGAGGTCCAGAGAAACAAAATGATTATAAAATTTCAGAACCCACATGAGATCCCAAGAGCCATCTATATGGGTAGCAAGGGAGACATTTCCTCTGTGGCTACACTCTAACTCAACAGATGGTTTCTTCCCCTCAGCGTTTTTGTTTGTTTGTTTGCTTGTTTGTTTGTTTTAAAGTAAGCACAAAAAGATGAAAACCTTGACCTACCTTCTGCCTCTGCCATCCTATCTATTCTTCCTTTCATAACCAAATTTCTAGAAATAGAATTGGTGCTTGCCAATTTTATTTTCTTCCCCTAATCCAGGGCCCTGGAATGCCCATCCAAGCTCTCCCTGCACCCAACTCTTGCCCAGCTCTCAAAGGATTTGCTCTAGACCCCAGCATTGAACACATCCCTTCTCTTCCAGTGTACATGAATTCACTTTTCCTCTTGCGAGTTTGCCAAAAGCCTAAGTAATAACCCCAACAATCTCTTGATTAAGTAACATTATTTATTACTCTTAACCTAAAGGACACTTGTTTCAACAGGAATACAATTTTACATCCATGCTGATGGGACCCAGCTGATGGAACCAGCAAATCAGTGGAAATTTGACAAAAATCACCTTCTTCCTGATGTTTGGACAGCCCCATTCACCAGCCACATGCAGCCACAGAAAGGCAGCTAGAGCCTGCACTGGTGAGGGGGTAGTGTGTGGAACACGGATTTCTGTTCCCAAAATAAACCATGTCTTTATTCAAGTCAGTTTCTAACTTTTGCATAACAGGCAGAATGTCAATCAAAATGGATCCTGGCCAATTATTCATGTCATGCAAATTGTGTGATGTCTGTGCTCTGTTAATTGCCATGAATTGGGAAGGAAAGGACAGATAAGCTGTTGACTAGAAAAGTCTGAGCTGTGCTATTGGTATTGCCACAACAACTGGCAAGCTAGAAGGACATGGGCAATAAAGAAATGTCTCAGCCTGGGTTCTGTGGAAAACAGAGCCTGGATGGGGGCTTCATTTGAAAGGTGGATTCTCAAAGCAGTGAGGATTAGGGAAAAGAAAGGAGTGACAGGGAACGGTGGAAAACCACAGTGCGTCATTGCACCGGCCACTGCTTTGCCATAAGCCTCAAAGATACCCAGCTGGTTCCTCAGCAGGTGCAGCCACTCAGCCACCTGGGATGTCTCCAGACAGGCCGTTCAGAGAAACAGCTCAAAGCAGTCTCTTCAAGGAGGAAAAAGAGGGACTTTATCCGCTGACTTCTTCCAATCTCTCAGTTCCCATGTTCACCACGCAGCGAGTTACTCCCGCAAATTCCAAGTCATGTCATTCAGCTTCCTCAACAGCTGCTGAAGAAGGCTATTCCAGTTCTGCTGTGTCCTGTTGCATCCAAACCTCCAAGTGGCTGAAGGAGCCAAAGACCCCAGGAGTACAGCTGGTCAGCCTCAGGTGACAAACCTGCACAGGCCACAGAGGACCAATCAGTCTCTGTGGCCGCAGAGGCCCTGGGATGCAGATGGAGCTTTAAAAATATGATGAAGCCGGGCTCGGTGGCTCAGCCTGTAATCCCGCGCCTTTGGGAGGCTGAGGTGAGTGGATTGCCTGAGCCCGCGGGTTCGAGACCCACCTGGGCAAGCGAGACCTCATCTCTACAACGAATCAAAAAAAAAAAAATCAGCCGGGCGTGGTAGCGCGCGCCTGTAGTTCCAGCTACTCGGAAGGCTGAGGCAGAAGAATCGCCGGAGCCCAGCAGGTCGAGGCTGCGGTGGCCGGGAGCGGCCACTGCACTCCAGTCTGGGCGACAGAGTGAGACTCCAACTCAAAAAAAAAAAAAAAAAAAAAAATGATGAAGTGTAGAATTATAGCATACCACAGAAATTAGAATTAAAATCATAAACACAACACAGAAGTATATCTTCCTTCTTCAACTCTTGTCAAATATCTCTTTGTGCTGAGACCCTGGATTATGTACCTAACTACAAAATTATAGTAGACTTGCCCACCCAGGCATTCCAAAGTCTTAAAGTCAAAATTATATTGTATATGTATACATATATAGCTAAATATATAAAGGGGACCCCCCAGAAATGAATTATTTTTTGGAGGGCAAGTCCTTGTAGTACAGGTTTCCCACACTAGGTCAGATTTCTAAGAATCCATTGGCATCAGTATACCAGCTAGCATTATTGTAGGAGGTTGCATCCGGCTTCAGTGATTTTTTTTTTAAGATTCTTTCAATGCATTTGCCCATTTCATGATTGGTGATTTAGAAGCACACTTTCCCATACCACACTGAGTGGTCAGCAATTTTTGATTAAAAACAGTATGACCCTCATCCCCACCCTTCCTATTCACCTGATCTCACCCCAAGCAACTTATTTGTGTTTCCCCGGACGAACAAGTCCTCAAAGGAAACGTTTTGCCAATGTAGAAGAGGTGAAACAAACAATGGCAGAAACACTAAAAGACCTCAAAATTGATGAGTTCAAAAACTGTCTTGAGCAGTGGAAAAAGCCTTTCGATAGGTGTATTGCATCAAACAAAGAGAACTTTGAAGGCGACTGAAGTTTAAACATGTAAGAATAAATACAAAATTTTTATAAATAAATTTTGGGGTTTTTTGGGTCTCCCCTCGTGTGTGTGTTGGAAAGTATGTGACTGCTAAATCCTGAAAAAAACCTATGATCTACTACTGCAAAGACTACCAGTGAGCAACCAAGCATCAAATCCAAGTACCTTTTACTGTTTATTAACTTGACCCCTTAACAATATTTCACACAGCTGTTACTACTTCCACATTCTTTGCTATGTTTTCATGCCTTCCCCATCCCATATCTCACCTGCTTTCCTCTTCCCAAAGCCAAAATGATGGACAGCCGGAAAGTAAAACTGGGGCAAGTAGGGATTTTGTGGTAAGCATGCGGTTAGAAGTGGTTCCTATCTTTCCTCAACTGAAAACCAAAGGTACCTTAACAATCTGGCATTTGGAATTTAGAACCACTTTCTCCATCTTTTTTGTCACCTCCATGTGTGTTATTCTCACCTCATGTGAATGCAGAATGAGATGTGGTGGGCAAATTGGCCTCAAAGAATCATAAGAGTTAATGACTCTCGTATTCATTTCCTGTGACTTCTGTCACAAGTTACCACAAACCGGGTTGTTTAAAGCAATAAAAATGTATTTCCTCAGTGTTCTAGAGGTCACAAGTCAAAACTTAAGGTGTCAGTCAGGCAGCCTCTTCCTGAGGAGTCTCTATGGGAGAATCCTTCCTTGTCTCTTCCAGTTTCTGGTGGCTGTTGGCATATCTTTGCCCCCTTGTTTTGTGGCGGCATAATTCTAGTGTCTTCTATGTCTCCACATGGCTTTATCCTCTGTGTCTTTTCTTGTATTTGTCTCAAATTTTCCTCTGCCTCTCTCTCTCCATCTCCCTTTCTCTCTTTCTCTCTCTCTCTCTCTCTCTCTCTCTGTGTGTGTGTGTGTGTGTGTGTGTGTGTGTGTATGTGTATGTGTCCCCTATCAGTAGAAACAGTATCTCACTATGTTGTCAGGTTGGTCTCAAACTCCTGACCCCAAGCAATTCTCCACTTTGGTTTCCCAAAGTGCTGGGATTACAGGCATGAGCCACTATACCTGGCCTGCCTTTCTCTTATAAGACATTTGTCATTGGACTTAGGGCCCACTCAGACAATCCAAGAGGATCTCTTCATTTCAAAATCTTTAACTTAACAGCTGCAAAGACCTTTTTTTCCAAAATAAGGTAATATCCACAGGTTCTAAGAATTAGCATATGAACACACCTTTTTGGGGTCCACCGTTGAAAGCATCACAATGTCCACATAAATGGAGATAATTTTCAAGATGGCAACCAGAGGCCAGATTCAGTCAACCACTCTCTCAAGTCTACCAAATGCCCACAAATATTAGTTTGAGTCTGAGTCAAAACATGAAGCTGGTTAAATGTGTTTCTTTACATACAATTTTTGAAAAGGCAGTTTGCTCCTATTTGAGAATTAAGACATAGACCACAAAACATCTGATAAGTTCATTCAGCAAGAGATAGAAACAATTTTGAACACCAAAAGTTAGACAATTTATTTACATATCACTTGTATACTATTTTTATATGTCCAGGCTATTATAGGGGTGAAGTCTTCTGGAACAAAATATACTCAAAATGATAACATTTTACCTCAGAAATTACATGGCACCCTTTGCTTTCATGTACATTCCATTTCAAAAGAAGGTAAATATTATGCTGTCTTGCACCAAATGCCCTTAAGTTTTTGTTCTGTTTTCTATAATAGAAGACATCTCTTTCTCTGGCTCTAATTCAATTTCTTTGAGTGATGTGTAAACCTTAAAACTGTTTGTGGCTCTGTGTCTGGATCTATTACTTTTTAAATGACCCCTACATTTCACATTCTACATACCATTTTCCTGTCTTCTTTGGGAATTGTGAAGATCCTTCGTCGACACACTAATTGCTTGTGACACCCGCAGTCTTTGGAACACTGGCATTTTCTCGGTGAATCAATAAATACTCTGTTATTTGGAGAGGACATTGTTGCAAAACACTTTCCCTGAATCTTGCTTTCTACTTAAACATCATAATCACACGAGGCTGAGTTATACCTTCACTGCTACCCTGTGAATGTTGCGCTCAGTGTGGCTCTGGTGTTACAGTGGCTTCAAAACAATTCAGTCTGTCAAAGTACCGGTAATGATTTCTGTTGTGAGTATATTAATCTCACAGAAACTAAGCGTTACATTTGAGACAATAAAGTTTGCAAAAGACCTGTCAAGTCTATATCTTTTAATGCTTTATATTACATTCTTCCGAAACATACCCCACTCCATTGACCTTTATGCACATTAACTTCTGCAGGGAAATTTCTTAAATCCTTATTATGTGTATAAAGTCTCTAATTCAGCATTTAGTGAGGAAAATAGATTGTAGTCAGTGCTAAAATGTTAGCGATCTACATCTGACAGTAGATTTGCTGAATGACAAAGACCAGCATAAATTTGTCTTTTAAAAAAATGCAGCATGGCTAAAAACGCTGGTAGATCCGAGGCAAATGTTCAAAAAATAACCACATTTTATCATACCAATATCTGATTTACAAAGATTCCTAAATATAAATCCCAGGTTGCAATCCAGCACCAAGCACCATTTTAATTGTGTTGCTGCAGTCTTCTAGTTTTTCCTTCCCGCCCACAACGTAAATACCTTTATTTCCCCAACTTCTTCCTCTCACTCTCTTCACTCATCGAATTTTGTACAGGTCTTCCTTCTTATGTATCCACATACATTCTAGTCTCTTTTCATCCCCTCCTTCTTCCCCACCACCTTCAACTTTTTCTGGGTTTCTGTGGAAAATATCCATACCCTTTTTCCCCAGGTGTTCCCAATACCTAGAACTGTCCTTTTCATGTCATTTCATTTAGGAGTCAGGTAAAATGACTAAAATCATGCCTGAGAAGCCTAAGCATAACATTCATGATGCCTCTAAATCAAGGGAAAGGAAAGTCATGTATTCAGAAGTGAAAGATGGCATAATAAGCCAGCACCTTGACCACAGCCTGTCTTCAAAACGTCCACAAAGTCTTCTGCCTCTAATCTTGTATCATATATATGTTGCTGTGGTTTGACCAATTTGCTTCAAGGGCTGACACGCAATACAAAATCCAAAACATCTTACCTGTTTTTAACTTTTCAGCGTTGTTTATTAACTACCATCATACAAGTACTGTTTTCTGTCCCTTTTGTAAAATGTTAATAAGGCTCTGTGAGCTTTCAAGTTAGTTCCATCACCTGAAATTTTTTCCCATCAATACGAGGGAGCACTCATAAAAAACCAGAATTATTTTTTTGGAGGGTGGGCCCCTTGTAGCACAGGCTTCCCTCACTAGGTAAGTGTTCTGGGAACCCACCAGCATCAGTGTACCAGCTAGCATTGTTATAAGAGGATGTGTTTGGCTTCAGTGAATTTTTTTAGAGATTCTTTCAAAGCATGTGTCCATTTCGTGATGGGTGATTTACAAGTGCACTTGCCCACCCCTTACTGAGTATTCAGCATTTTTTTTTTTTTACCAAAAATGAAATGGCCCTCATGCCCCACCCTCCATATTCACCCAATCTCACCCCCAGCAGCATCTTTTTTGTTTGTTTGTTTCCTCATATTTAAGTCCTCAAAGGGAAACATTTTGCCAATGTGGAAGAAGTGAAACAAAAAATGGCAGAAGCACTAAAAGACATCAAAATTGATGAGTTCAGAAACCATTTTGAGCAACTAAAAAGGCATCTCAATAGATGTATTGCAACAAAGAATACTCTGAAGGTGACTGAAGTTTAAGCATCTAAGAATAAATACACAATTTTTATAAATAAATTCCAGTTTATGGGGGGTCCCCCTCGTACTTGATTAAGATGCAAATGAATGCCTAAATTGTGACCCACTATAAGTTGATAACTCTATTATTTAATGTCTTTCCCCAAAACAAACCTCATATAGTCAGTGATATATCCAGGACTAGGAGTTGTTCATCTCTGTGTCTAGGTTTTCTGCCCCAAATATTGGAAGAGGTGTTGATCTCAAAGATTCAGCATTTCCTAAGCCTTTATCAACTTTCTCTTTCTCACTTCCATGTGAGCAAACAAAATGCTCTAAATCTACCCAAAAGATGATACTTAACCAGAAATCTTGGAATTTGGAGGGGGTGGGGAACATTTATGGTTAATTTTGTGAACCTAAAATTTCCCAATTTATACCATATATCTTCATTCAACATTTTGCTTGTTTGCTTATTTGCTTTCCTACTAAGTAGTGAGCTCCAGGGTTCTTGTCTTTCTTGTTTTCCCAGGTGTCCCCAATACCTAGAACTGTCATAAAGTTGATGTTCAATAACCAGTTGTTGAAAGAATGCGGGGAGCCAGCCCCCGCGGGTTTTTGGGGGGTCCCTGGAAAGATGGGGTGGCATCGGCGATTCAAGGGATAGATATGAAGAAGAGAAAGAAAGAGAGAAAGAAAGAAAGAGACTGGACTCCTGTCTAGTGCAGAAGCCGTTTAATGGAAGTTTCCATGCTCTTTTTATCCTAAATTTTCACAGGTTAGATCACAAGGTTTTCACGTGAACACAGAGCCAGGCGGATGAGGGGCACCCCCCACCCACCAGGTGTTTCCTCAGGCATGAGGAAGAACAAACCCAAGATT
>CAUYQG010098905.1:0-21571 GCA_963574415.1 Tarsius wallacei
CAAAAAATTAGCCGGGTGTGGTAGCACGCGCCTGTAGTTCCAGCTACTTGGAAGGCTGAGGCGGAAGGATCGCCGGAGCCCGGCAGGTCGAGGCTGCGGTGGCCGGGAGCAGCCACTGCACTCCAGTCTGGGCGACAGAGTGAGACTCCAACTCAAAAAAAAAAAAAAAAAAAAATTAAAATCTTGTTATTTGTGGCAACATGAATGAACATGGTGAATATTACATTAAGTGAAATACATCAGGCACAGAAAGGCAAATAATTTATTATCCCAATTATATGTGGAAACTGAAAACATTGAGCTCCTAGAAGAAAAATTCAGAATAATAGTTACCAGAGGCTGGGGTAGAGATGGAGAGATGTTGGACAAAGGTTGACAAACCTTCAATTAGACTGGAGAAGTAAGGTTGAAAGAACTACTGTACAAAATGGTGAGTACACTTATTAGCAATGTACTGTATACTTGAAAATTGCTAAGAGAATACATTTTAAGTGTTCTCACTGCAAAAAAATGATAGATATATGAGGTAATGTATATGTTATTTAGTTCCACTTAATTATTCCACAATGATCTTTCAATACATTATGTTCTACATAATACATATATACAACTTTTATATGTCTATTTAAAAGATAAATTAAATAAAAAGAAAACAAAACCAAGCATACATATGCATATATATATGTTTTATATATGTATAAGTTTACAAATCAAGATTGGAACAAAGTAGCCATTTAAAAATTGATACCTAATATTATATAAAATATTTTGCATTTTACTTAATAAAATGCTTTGAAACACACTCATTAAATGTCAGATTACTAAAAATTATGTATTCTGAAGTACTTCTTGTTTAAAGCAATAAAACATCACTCTAATTTTGGGACATGCCCATAATTGAGAGAAAATATAAAAAACAACAACAAAGAAAAGTATTATTTGAACATATATGAAATTTATTAAGCCTCTATTTCATGCCAAGCACATTTAATGTTTTCAGTTTAATTACTTTACTACTTAATCAAGTATCATACCCACTTCATATCAAGGTCTCAAAAATGTAGAAGAACCATTATTTTAACAACAGTATCTGGTTGTCTTAGTCACCACAATTCCCAGGTGACATTTTGATTTAAAACTCTTGTAAAATAGATTTGAGTTCTTATTCATCCAAAAGCATAAACCAATATCCTGCCCTACTTAAATTTGCTGTTATTTTTCAAAGTTATCTTCTTCCAATATAGTCTGAAATATGATGTTCTCTTTTTCTGGGTCATTATAAATTGCAGGATATTTTTTCCTCCAAGCTCTTTAATATCTACTTAAACAGTTGAGGCGCAAGCAATAATAAAACTGCATTTTTTGCATTACAAGATTCTGTATGTTATCAGCATGATATACGGATTTTCTCATAATCTGTTTCACAGTAAAAATTCATTAACACTGTGATCCATAGGTTGATTCAAAAAGGTCAGAAAGGCAGGCAGATGGTAAAATATTAAACTTATTGATGGGGACCAGGAATCAAACATTTACTGACTGTCTACTTTGCACACTATACTGATTTTACACACTTCACATAAATGTGAATGTAAGTTCTAGTTATCTGTTAACAGAAGTGCGTTGCCACGGCAAGGTAAGTGTATATTTTAAATGTTCTTTAAGTACAAACTGTGGAATTAAACAATATATCTTTGCTCAAATAAGAATGTCAACATGCACTAATACATAATTTCCATTTCACACTTTTTTTTTTACAAATCTGCGACATTGCTTGTTTTTCTGCTATACGGTCCTAGCACCATGTTAGACATCTATTTTGTGTTTTTGTTTTGTTTTTCCTGGGAGTAATTGCATAGAATTCCCAGACTACCAACTTCTTTTATAAGTCCCCAAAACACTACCAAAATAAGGACTTGGGGAATAACGTATTTTGCTAAAGATTTGGGATAATGAAATGCATTATAACTAGAGAGTTGCCATACCAACTCCAGCTTTTGTGACAACTAAATTTCATCTTAAGTCCAAGAAAGGCTGGACAAAGTAGTTTTCATGTGTGCCCAGGGAGAAGAAAACAAGTTTGGTAAGCAGCTGGCCTATTTGTATTACTGAGAGTAATTATGAAAAATATAAGAAGCAAGAGAACATTGAATATCATGTAACAGTCTTCTATGTATGTACCTCTCCATACAATATAGAGTTTTTGCTAACTTCATGAGCTCTGGTCACCCATCATGTTTCTGACACCTTTCTCTTTTTAGTTTCTTTCCATGCATTCTTCAACACCTGCAGCTACTTCCAAAACTCACGTAATTGTATTTTGCAAAATGACTTCGCTTAAACTTCTGCCACCTATCCTCTTTTCATGCAACTGTCCCTCAGTTAATTAAACAGAAACACTAATTTTCTGATGCAAAGAAAATATTTTAAGAGAAATTTTTCTGTCCTCCTAAGCCAACCAGTTCAAAATGTAGATTGCTTTTAAAATAAACAAGTTTTCTCCTTGTCACAGAATCTTTCAAAACCCTATACCTTCTCTTCATATTCTAAAAGCTGTCATCAACATCACAATGCGACCTGCTAAGTGAGAGTTATTGGTGAAAAGACAATCTCTTCACAGTTGTACTTATTCAGAAATGCCATGTGAATTAATATATGCAAGTGCTATGACATAAAACATGTACTCAATAGATCTTTTTGTCTTATTTTCTTCTCTTCCTCCTCTTCTCACAGTGTTTCTTCTTTGTTCTGACTTTCCCAACAAGAACTACTTTGCTTGACTTTCTCAACCAGCATTTACCTTCTCTGGGACATGAATTCTGAATAAAAGAAGTTTTTATTTTTTCAGAACATTGAAAATAGTGGCTAAACATTAGAAAAGTTGTTTCCTCAAATCTGCTTTATTTTAGTAAAAGGTTACTATATATTTTTTGAAGATCTATTCTGTAAATAGTGTGTCCGTAAACATGCAAGTGTCTTTTTGGTAGAACAATTTATGTTTCTCTGTGTATATTACCAAGAGAAATATTGCCAGATCGCATGGAAGGTCAATTTTTAGTTATTTTAGGGATCACCACAAAGTTTTCCACAGAGGTCAACCTAACCTGCACTCCTACCACCAGTGTAGAAGTGTTCCTTTTTCTCTACACCCACACCTGCATCTGTTGTTTTTTGACTTAGTTATGATAGCCATCCTTATCAGAATTAGGTAGTATCTCATTGTAGTTTTGATTTGCATTTCTCTTATGATTAGTGAGGCTGAGCATTTTTTTATGTGTCTGTTGGCTGCTTGTATGTTTTCTTTTGAGAAGTGTCTGTTCATGACCTTTGCCCACTTTTTAACTGAGTTATTTGTTTTTTTCTGTTCAGTTTACTTGAGTTCCTTTTAAATCCTGGATGTTAGACCTTTGTCAGATGCATAATTTGCAAATATTTTTTCTCATATGCAAAAGTTTTTCTCTTTGATGAGGTCCCACTTATCTGTTTTAGCTTTTATGGCTTTCACTTTTGGGGACTTGGTCAAGAATTCATTGCCTACTCCTATGTGCATAAGAGTGTTTCCTACATTTTCTTCTAGGATTCTTATAGTTTGGGGTTTTACATTTAGGTCTTTAAACCATTTAGAGTTGATTATTTGGAACCAACCCTACTGCCCATCAAAAGTGAACTGGATAAAGAAATGTGGTACATGGTGAGTATTACTCAGCCATAAATAATAAAATCATGGACCTTGCAGCAAATTGAACGGAGCTGGAGCCCATCATACTTAGTGATCTATCACAGAAACAAAGAATTGAATATCTCATGTTCTCATTCATAAGTGGGACCTGAACATTAATCACATTAACACAAAGTAGTAATCAGCAGTTGCTGGAAACTGTTGTGGAAGGGGGAGGGGGAGAATAGACATATAAAAACACAAAGGGTACTTGGTCCCTTACCAGGGGAAGTGAGGGCCAGTTAAGCGCCCAGACTTCACTTGTATGCAGTCTACTCGAATAGTTAATTCTTACTTGTACCCTACATCTCTCTAAAATAAAATAAATAAATAAAAAATCTATTCTATATGGTTACTTTCTAAATACATTTATTTGACTTATTTTGGCTCTGTTGTTGTTTCTAGAGTGGTAACAAGCCCCAGAAACATATTCCCAAAGTGACCTCTTAGGTAATGAAATTATTTCCTTAGATTAATATAGTATACAATGCTTCAGACAGGTGAGCAGCCTAATTGCTTTTCATCACTGCTCGATAGTGGTCCAGAAACAATGGGTTGAATCTGTAATTTAGCATTTTTTCTTCTATTAATTATATATTTAAAATAACTTCTTCAAATAAAGAACTCAATGTTCTTTTATCCAGTGCACTCCCAGCAATTTATATAATTTTGGCTGGAAATAATAACAAATACCTCTTTTCTTATCTATCCCAGATTTGTTTAAAATATTGCTAAATTACACTAGACAGGATACTGATATAGACGTAAGAATGGCTGATATGTGAGTCTACAAAACTTTGCTTATAATAGCAATTCCCCCAATTCTTCATGAAGGGCAGCTCAAGTGATATACATTAGTTTTAGAATGTCTCCACGAAATAGCAAACTTTTCCCTTTCCTTAGTGTCACAAATTTCCCCCCTTTTTTGAGAGAATATCTCCAGTTTCTACTCTAAGATAAAACAAGTACTTGTTAAGCCAGCTTACCAAACATCAAATTTTCATAGACAAACAACTTTAAAACGCACAATTGCACTAAAAACAAGAAAGAGAAAACTTTGTGTCTCAAAACTGTGCAGAATCCATCAAACAGAAAACAGACATAATTAGTTTGAAGAAGGAATCTATAGCTAAAATTCATGCCTAAGTATGCCTCTGCAATTAAGAACTCATGAAGAGAAACAGTTGAAAAGAAGGAGGAAAGGCAGCAGTAGCCAGAAAGATTATTAGTTTGATTACCCCCAAAGAGGCAGCCAGAAAATTTTTCCCCTGCACACGGCTAACTAGTGTCAGGCAATAGCCACAGAGGTATGCGAGTGTGCTTACAGGTAAAAGCACACGGTTTAGAATTTGGGATAGAGAGACAAGGCAGCTGGTTACACCCCGGTAGAATGGAGTGCCCCCACCCAGATTTGCTTTGAAAGCACTGTGCCTACTGCCTTTACTGCCTTTTATTACTCTTCTAGAGAAGCCAAAACAACAACTAAACACCTCCTGCCAGGTCTTTACCCACAAGTCGTCTGGGCAAAGGATGCTAAAGGCAGTCTAACAGAAATCCTGCCTAGAGAATAAGTACACTTGATAGCCAACACTGAGGAACAGCTGAACCAAAACAATAAAAATGAATAAAGTTAGCAGAAAAGATAATAGTTTCTTCCAATTACAGTGTTTAGAAGAATTAATGACATTGGGTAATTTCTATTTATAGAAGAAAAACCCCCGCTCAAGATTTGGTAAAGTTGGTATAAACAATCGTGTGAAAAATTTTAAAAGACTTCTCAGTTGATTACAATAGGAAAAAGCAAAAATAATTTAAGACATGCAAGTGCAATAAACACATATATATGTGATTTGATGGAAACTGGTTAGCAAGAATAAAAGTTAAATATCACAACATATTGAAACAGATGCCATTTTCTTAGGGAAAAAAAGATTCTCAAATTTAACCTATTTCAGTCTTTTAAAATTATAGATGATGATCAAAGCCAAGAGAAAGGCAGTGTCTACAGTAAGAACCCTCTGTAGGTCATCACAAGGATGAATCAAGAGAAAGCACTCACACTTAGATTGGAACTACCCCTCTGCCAAGCGCAATATTCGCTTTGTTGTTCTGTCCACACTTCTACTAGCCAAAGTGAATTCAAATGGAAGCCTTAGACATCTTCCTTATCTTAGTTAAGACCCTTTCCCAACTCAGCACTCACTCTCCCTTTATCACTATTGTCTTATGTCTCTCTGAACTAATGCCATCAAGCCCCTCTTCCTTAAACATGGCAATCCAATAAAAAGCCCAAGATCCCCAGATCAAACCTCATTCTCCAAACTCTAATTCTTCTACTCTTTCTGAACAATCCTTCTTCTGTCTAAAACTCTTTCACTGTATCTTCTGAAACTATTGTTCTTGTACCTCATTATAACACTTAGAATATTTTTCCTCCCTTTCTTAGATCATCCCACTTTGAAATTCACATTATCAGACTACATCTCCCATTAGAGTTCCTTGGAATGCATTCACTTACCAGTTGAGTTACTTGCTCATATTCATCGAGTATTTCAGCTTGAGGCTTAATGTCACGTTCTCTAACATTACTCTTGTCATGATTCATGGCGATTGCAATGTCTAAATCCATACTTCTTTTGACATCTTGGCATATTGGTTTTCTGATCTTCTCTCTTTCAATGATCTTGTTTTCCATTTTATCTTAGCCATTCCTTTCTATGATCCTAACTCTGACTTTGTCATTATCATAACTTCATCCCCTTTCTAAAAATAATTTAAAATACCTAGTGCTTCCATTGCCACTTCTTATCTCTTTAGCTTATTTCTACAAACATCTCAACTCCAATGATGTTTCAACCCATTTCAATTCATCTGACTAAATCACACTTGGTCCCTCACTCTCAACATTCTTCTTTCTCGTCTTACCCAACTTATATCTCAGAATAAATCTTTTTTGGATATATCATATACTCCATCACCCCTTTTGTCACAGACTTTTGGTAAAACAACAACCCTGATTACATCCATCTTTCTCCCTGCTCTATGCTGAATGTGGTTAGAGGAAGACACTTACTCATGGTAACTGGTCTCATTTTAAATGCAGTAGGTTATTAATTCTCTCTGGCATTTTACTCTATTACTTACGTTGACATCCACACATACCCTGTTAGACAACTCTTTTTGTTCTTTCTCTTCTGTCCTCAAATTTCCAATGTCTTCCTTTTCATTCTCATTCTCAATGAGTGATTGTATTGGAGAGTGTGTGATAGTCCTCTGAGAAAACTTCGATTTCCTTTGTATTTGTATTATTTGGTTGCTGGTTTCAAAGTGCTTTCACCTCACAGAGTCAGCACCTAGGCTTTTTGTTCAGAAGACTTTATGTGGCTAATGGGGGGTTTTATAACAGAAGTATTGAGGATTCACCATTCATGTAAAATAAATAAACAATTGATGCTGTGTAAAATTTCACCTCATTAGTCTTTCATCAGGGTTTTTTTAAAGGCATAATTTATACTCCAGAATTCCCCTACAAGATCAATTTTCTACAGGATTGTACCTTTTTCTTGACTTATTCATCTTTTCTGATCTCCTCCCACCTCTGTGTTAATAGTATCTCCTCAGAGTACTTTCTTCATAAATTGCTTGAACAAAAAATCCTAATTTCAGGATTTCTCCTGGAAATATGTATATATACTGAAGTCAATGACCTTGCTTCATAACTGAGAAAATTGGAAAAAAATATGAGAGAAGGTCTATAAACTACCCCTCCCATCCACCTGTCTGTTTGCTCATATGCCCTATGATTTCTCATATTACAGTGGGAGTACTATCATGTACTCCTCTCATGTATGAACTTTAATTTCCTATCACTTTTCCAGAAATATTGGTTTAACAAATCCCTGTCCTCTGTCGCATTCGCTTCATTTTCTGATGCATCATTCCCATCAGTTTAAGTAGTACATATATTTCCCACCAGAAATGTATGACCACAATCTGATATTCATACCCTGTGAATATTCTTTATTTGGAAAAAGATCTGTGCAGATGTGATTGAGTTAAACATCTTGAAATGAGATAATCCTAGATTACCTGGGTGGGCCCTAAATCTGTTTCTTTAATCAGATGGATGAAAAGACAGATAAAGGAAGAGGAGGAAACAGTATGACTCTAGAGGCAGAGGTTGGAGTGACCCAGCCAAGGAAACCAAAGAATGCTTGCAGCCATAGGAAGCTAAAAGAGATAAGTCAGAAGCCCTTCTTTCCCCAGAACCTCCAGAAGTAGTGCAGTCTTTCAGACATCTTAATTGCAGATTTCTTGCTTCCAAAATGATGAGACAATGAATTTCTGTTGTTTTAGGGTTCCCAGTTTGTGGTAATTTGTTGGAACAGTCATAGGAAATTAATAAGGTATTCAAACATAATACCTCTCATCTTAAAAAAAAGAAAATAAACAATAAATTTTATCTTAACTCAGCCCTTTTCAGCTCAAATTTTATTCTCTTTAACAATGAATACTTTTGAAAGAATTGTTTCTATCTGCTTCTTCCAATTTCTTTCTTCTCCTTCTCTCATAAACCCATTCCAGTCTGGTTTTTTCTTTCCTTTCATTTTTTCTTTTCTTTTCTTTTTTTTAACAATGCTACAAAGAACATGTTCTCACTGAAGTTACCAAAGACTCAAATAGATTCTAAATCCAATTTGTATTCCTCAGTTCGTATCTTATTTGACCTATGGACAGCCTCTGATACAAGGGATCAGCCTCTCCTCCCTTAAGAAACTTCCCCACTTAGCCTCCAGGGCACTTCACTCACCTGGTTTTCACCAACCTCATACTTGGTGATTGTTGTCCATCTCTCCAACTTTTATGTTGTATTTCCCTAGGCCTTGTTCTTTGAATTTCCTCTTAAATATATATCCTCACTCTTTGGGTGATTTAATCTATTTTTGTAGTTATATATATATATATATATACATATATATATATATCCTGATGAATTTCAAACTTTATTTGTATTCTAGTTATCTTCATCTCAAACCCATATATTCAACTCTACTTATTACCTGTACTTAGAAGTAAAATAATTATCCCAAATGTAACATTTACAAAACTGAGCTCCTAATTTTGTCTTCTAATTCCTTCTTCTTCCATGATAGTCCATATCTCAGTCAATGGCAACCTTATTTTTTTCATTCATGTAGGCAAAAATCTTTCAAACATTTTTGACTCAACTTTCACTTGCTTCTCAGATCCATCAGAAAATTCTCTACATTCACACTCAAACTAAATTCAGAATTGGACCACTTTTCACATCACAACTGCCAATATCCTGATCCAAGCTAACATCCTTTCCCGTGCAGACTATTGAAATAAGCTTTCTGTTAGTTTTCTTCTGTCTTTTTCTTTTTTTAGTTTCCTCTCAAAATGGAAGCCACACAATTCTATTAAAATATAAACCAGCTATGTTAGGTCTCTGGTCAAAACCATTGTATGTCTTCCCACATCACTCAAAGGAAAATTAGATGTTTTACAAGGACCATGAAGTACCTACATGGTCCGCTCCCTCCTATTACTTCTGAGGTCTTGTCTCCTCCTACTGCTCCCCTCAGGTGCTCCACTTAACCATAGGGTCCATATGCGAGTTATCAAACAAGCCAGACACACAGCCACCACTAGGTTGATCCTTCCTGCCTTTCTTTCTTCCATTATTCTTCCTTTCTCCCTTTCATCTTTCCTTCTTTCATCTTCCCCCTATTCTGAATTGCCCTTCTCTAGATTAGTTCTTTTGATAAGAAACATTTTGATTCAGAATTCCACTGGCCGTCTTGTATAAGATTTCAATTCTTCTTCCCACATTATTTTTCTTTCTTAGCACATAAACATTAACTCCGAGAGGTGGAATGCCACAAATTAACATATTAAAACAATGATACCTGACTTATATCTTATGGGTGATTTTTAAGGAAAATAAAAGATAACTGAAGTCACAGTAATGATAAGAGCTAAAGTTTGAGTAATTTGGACAATATTCTGTATTATACTTTTAATATTATAAAATCTTTAGATTCTAAATTTCTCATATCAATCAATTTTTTGTTACAAATAATTATGTTTTCAAAATCATTAGTATTAACTCCATATCAGAACACATAATATTGTTGTAGTAGAGAATTAGAATAATCATAATAAATATATATATTTAAATGTACTATCACTTTTTGGAACTGCCAAAATTATTTTGATAAAAGCTTTAGCCGGGCTCAGTGGCTCAGCCTGTAATCCCTCCCTTGGAGAGGCTGAGGTGAGTGGATTGCCTGAGCCCACGGGTTCAAGACCCGCCTGGGCAACTTGGCGAAGACCTCATCTCTACAATAAATCAAAAATTAGCTGGGTGTGGTAGCGCGCACCTGTAGTTCCAGCTACTTGGAAGGCTGAGGCGGCAGGATCGCCGGAGCCCAGCAGGTCGAGGCTGGGGTGGCCGGGAGCGGCCACTGCACTCCAGTCTGGGCAAGAGTGAGACTCCAACTCAAAAAAAAAAAAAGCTTTTACTGTTTTCCACCTGAAAGTATGTAATATTTTTCTCTCTTACTTAAAAAGTAGGAAAAAAAATGTAGCCATATGCATGCTTTTCCCTAAATCATTCCTCAAAATTGGACTCAAATCATTTTTCTTTTAAAGATTTTTTTATGGAAAATTTTTTTTAGTTCCTTGAAATGTTTATTGTGTTTTAAATTAGCATACATGTTCTCATGTTAATTGAAACCCATTTTCAAAATTTATACCTAAATAGTTTTCTTTAATAATAATTTAAATCAAAATATTTTATTAAATATAACTACTTTTTAATTATATAACTAACCTTAAGAAGGAAACAATATTATATAACAAGAAAAACATTCTGGATGTCAATATACTTTTAGGTCATTTTTCTGTTACTATAACAGAGTAACACAAATTAGGTAATTTATAAGGAAAAGACATGTACTTATTTTCTTAAGTTTATACAAGACAATTCTTTGTTTAAAAATCTTTTCAACAAATCCCTGTAACTAATAACTTATTATTTGATATTTAACAAAGTGATACAATTCCCAACAATAGTCTTTTATGGATATAAACACAGAATGTGAGGGAATTTGGAAAATCAACCCAGGTATTACAAGGGAAGATTACAATTGCACTTAAATGAATTTTTGTTTTTTAAACAATTATTTATTTTAAATATGTGGGGTACAATTCAGTGTTAGGTATACAAATATTCATTATGCAGGTACCCTTGTTGATGAAGTGTGCCCCTTCCCTTCCCTGGCAGTTTTCCACTACTGCCAACCCCTTTCTTATAGCATTATGATAATTGTTCAAAGTCTGTTTATAAGTGAGAACATGTAGTACACATTTCTTTGTTTCTGTGATAGATCACTCAGTGTATCTATCTATCGATCGATTGATCGATCGATCGATCGATAGATAGACTCTAAGTCCAACCAACTTACTGCAAAGTTCATAATTTTGTCCTTTATGGCTGCATAATATTCCATCATGTATATGTACCCCATTTAAAAAAATCTAGTCCTCTTTTGATGGGCAGCATGGTTGGTTCCATGTTTTTCTTCTTGCAAATAATGCTGCAGTAAACATATGTGTGCAGGTAACTTTTTCATAGAGTGATTTGAGTTCCTCCAGGTATATTTCCAGTAGGGGAACTGTGGGGTCAAATGGAAGGTCAATTTTTAAATCTTTCAGGAATTGCCACACTGTTTTCCAAGAGGCTGTACTAGTTTACACTCCTACCAACAATGTAGAAGTGTTCCCTTTTAGACGTATCTTCTCCAGCATCCGTTGTTTTTTTGTTATTGAGGATGGCTATCCTGACTGAAGCTAGGTGGTATCTCAGTGTAGTTTTAAATTGCATTTTTTGATGGCTAGTGAGACTGAACATTTTTTCTCATATCATTTGGCTGCTTGTATGTCTTTTTTTGAGAAGTGTCTATTTATATATTTTGCCCACTTTGTAATGGGGCTATTTGTCTCCTTCTTTCGGCACATTTGAGTTCCTTGTAGATCATAGATGTTAGGCTTTTGTCACAGATACAGTTGAAAAATATTATTTTCCCAGTCTGTGGACTGTCTCCCCGCTCTCTCAATGGTTTCTTTTGCTTTGCAGTAGTTTGTCAGTTTGATGAGGTCCCACTTGTCTATCTTATCTCTTATGGCATGGGCACTTGGAGTTTTTAAGGAATTGGTTGCCAGTTCCAATTCCAATTTCCAGTTCCAATTCCAATTTCCAATTTCCTGCATTTTCTAAATTTGAAGTTTTATGTTTAGGCCTTTGATCCATTTGGAGATGATTTTTGTGTATGGTGATAGATAGGGGTCTTGTTCTAATCTTCTGCATATGGTCAGCCAGTTTTCCCAGCACCATTTGCTGAATAGGTTCTCCTGTCTCCAGTGGTTGATGGTGGAGGCTTTGTCGAAGATGAGTTGATTGAGAAATTGAGGTTTTGCTTCTGGAATCTCCACCCTGTTCCACTGGTCTATATACCAGTTCCAATGCCAAGCTGTTTTGATTATTGTAGCTTTATAATAAAGCTTAAAGTCTGGGAGTGTGATGCCTCCTGCTTTTTTTTTTTTTTCCTGAGGATTGTTTTGGCTATTCGTGGTCATTTGTTTCCATATGAATTCCTGTATTGTCATTTCCAGGTCTGAGAAGAATGCTGCTAGTAACTTAATGGGTATTGCGTTAAATCTGTAGATTGCCTGGAGTAGGATGGGCATCTTAACAATATTGATTCTTCCAATTCATTAGCACAGAATATTTTTCCACTTGTTTGTGTTGTCTTTGATTTCTTTGAGCAGTGTTTTATAGTTTTCATTGTAAACTACATTGTAAACATTCTTTGACTTCTCTGGCTAGAAAGCAAACCGGATCCAACAACACATCTCAAAAATCATTCACCATGACCAAGAAGGCTTCATCCCCGGCATGCAAGACGGGCTCAACATCCACAAAACAATAAACATAATTAAATATATCAATGCATGTAAAGACAAAAACCACATGATTATATCACTAGTCGCAGAAAAAGCTTTTGATAAAGTCTAGCACCCCTTCTTGATAAAAACACTCAAGGATCTAGGCGTAGATGGAACATACCTCAAAATAGTAAGAGCCATCTATGAGAAACCCACAGCCAACATTGCTAAACTGACAGACATTTTCCCTCAAAACCAGAACAAGACAAGGATGCCCACCCTTACCTCTCCTGTTCAATATTGTATTATAGGTATTGGAAGTACTGGAAGTCCTAGCTAGAGCAATCAGGCAAGAGAAGGAAATCAGGGATATTCAAATAGGAAAAGAAGTTAAGATATCCCTTTTTGCAGACGATGTGATTCTATACCTTGAAAACCCAAGAGAATCAGTCAAAAACCTCCTTGCACTGATAAATGACTTTGGCAAGTCTCTGAGATTAAAATAAATGTGGAAAAGTCAGTCACATTCCTATACATCATCAATAAACAAACAGAATCCCAAATAAAAAGCACAATCTCATTCACAATAGCTACAAAGAAATTTACTTCTTATAGCTCTGGAGGTTAAGAAGTTCAATGTCATAGTGCTGGCATTTTTTGAGGGCCTCTTGCTGCATCATAACATGGTATAGGGCATCACATGGCAAGAGGGAAGCATGTGCAATGTAGCTTAGGTCTCTCTTCCTATTTTATAAAGCCATCAATTGCATCACAAGCCACTCGGTTGTGACCTCATCTAATCTGAATTAGCTTCCACAGTCCTCTCCTCTAATCAACATGAATTTTGTGATGAAGTTTCTAACACATGAAATTTAGGGGACACATTTAAACCATAGCAACCTTGACCTTGTTCGAATGCTTTTCATTAAGTAATTATGTAACTTTGATGGAGTCCTTTAATTTATTTTGGCTTCTTTCATTATAGATGTAAAACAATGTTCTTAAGTCTGTCTCCCTCTCTCTCTCTCTCTCTCTCTTTCTCTCTCTCTCTCCTTAGAAAGATAAGAATTATGAAGGAAGAGTAAGGGTAAAAAATATTTTAAAACAAATATTTGAATAAGACATTTGTTTGATAGATTTATTGTACATACTGTAGAAATAGTTATCCTAAGAGTCTTTATCAAGCACTTTATTTTTCATGGAATAAATCTTGACTTTAGGTTTGGGTATATAGAAAGTATCCTGCTAGATCTTAGGAGTACAATAATGAAAGATATATAGAAATACTTCAAGCAGAGACATAAGTTACTATTTGGAATCTTTCAATCTTGAAACAACATGCATTTTGTCATAAATAAAGAAAAAGAAGGGAAGGAAGGAAAGAAGGAAGGAAGAAAAAAAGAAAGCAAAAGAAAGAAAGAAAAGAAAAGAAAGAAAGAAAAGAAAAGTTCATATTCTTCATTCTTCCTCACTCTCTTATTTACTGGAGTTTTCTTAAATAAAAAAGAAAATGAAATTTTCAGTAATATAGAGTTAAGTTTTTAAATCTATATAGTAATTACTTAGCTCCTTCTGTTCCTAGTGTCTCCTTATTACTTTTTTAACATGGATTTTTTTTTATTTTAAAATGCTTGTAGACTTATAGAAAAATGACAAATTTGCATTACAAAGAGATCTCATATAGCCAACATCCAGATTATTCTATTATCAACACTTACATTTGTATAGCATATTTTTCACAAATAATGAACCATATTTCAACATTTCAGCTAACAGAACAAGAAAACATATGTGTGGAAAATAAAATATACACACATTTCTAAATATATTTTTGTGAACTTTTTTATTTTTATTTTAATAGCTTTGAGTGGTACAAATAGTTTTGGACTGGGCTTTAAGAGTTTCCAACACCCCTACCTGTGCACATTGTACCTGACAGGTGATTTTTTGACCCTCCATCCCTTCCCCCACTTCTGAGTATCCACTGTCTAGTATACCGTTTTCTGTATCTTTGTATATCTGTAGTTTAACTCACACCTATAAGTGAGAACATGATGTGTCTGCTTTTCTGTTTCTGAGTTAGTTCACTTAGAATATTCTCTTATTCCATCCAAGTTGCTGCAAAAGATATTTTTTATTTCATTATTTTTGATAGCTGAATAGTATTCTACAGTGTGTATATAGCACATTTTTCTTATCTACTGATTGGTTGATGGGCATTTAGGTTAATTCCACATCTTTGCCATTGTGAATTGCGCTGTGATGAACATGCAGGTACAGTTGTATTTTTCATATATGTTTTACATAATGACCTAGTAGTGGAATTGTTAGATCAAATCGTAGATCTACTTTTAGTTGTGTGAGAAATCTCCATACTACTTGCTATAAAAGTACTAATTTACACTCCCACTAACAGTTATAAGTGTTCCCTTTTCTTTGCGTCTGTGCCGGGATCTATTTTTTATTTTTTAATAATAGCCGTCCTGACTTGTGTAAGTTGGCATCTCATGGTAGTTTTAATTTTCATTTCCCTGATACTGAGTGATGTTGAGCTTTTTTAAAATTTTTGTTGGACAATTGTCTATCTTCTTTTGAGATGTCTGTTCATGTCATTTGCCCACTTTTTAATGGAGTTATTTGCTTTTTTCTTGCTGATTTGTTTGAGAACTTTGTGTATTTTCTAGATGTTAGTCTTTTGTCAGATATATAGCTTGTGAATATACTCTCCCATTCTGTAGGTTGCCTATTTGCTCTGTTGATTATTTATTTTGCCATGCAGAAGATTTTTAGTTTAAGTACCACTTGTTTATTTTTGTTTTTGTTACATTTGATTTTGGGGTTTTGGCCATGAACTTTTTGCCTAGGCCAATGTCCAGAAGGGTTTTTCCCCAGATTTTCTTCTAGAATTATTATGACTTTACATCTGATATCTAAGTCTTAAATCCATCTTGAATATTTTTTTGTTTTTGAGGAGATATAGGGATCAATTTCAAGTTTTCTGCATATAGTTATCCAATTTTTCCAGCACAATTTGTTAAATAGAGTGCCCCTTCTCCAGTGTATGTTTAAGTCACTTTTGTCAAAGATCAGTTGGTTGTAGGTATTTGGGTTTATTTCAGGATTCTCTATTCTGTTTCATTGATACATATGTCTGCTTTTGTACCAGTACCATGCTATTTTGGTTACTACAACCTTGTAGTACAGTTCTTTTTGCTTAGAATTGCTTTGGCTATTCTGGCTCTTTTTTGTTTCCATATGAGTTAAGATTTTTTTTTCTAATTCTGCGAAGAAAGATATTGGTAGTTTGAAAGGGATTGCATTGAATATGTAGATTGCTTTAGGTAATATAATATTTTGAATAATGTTGATTCTTCCAACCTTTGAGTATGAGATGTTTCTCCATTTGTTTGTGTTCTGTGCAATTTCTTTCCTCAGGGTTTTGTAGTTATCCTTGTAGAGATCTTTCATCTCCCTGTTAAATATATTCTTAGGTATTTTAGCTTTTTAGCTGCTATTGTAAATGGGATTGAGTTTTTGATTTAATTCTCAGCTTGGTTAATATTGCTGTATAACAGTGCTATTGATTTATGTATATTGATTATTTCTTGCTGAAACTCTACCAAATTCATTTATCAAGTCCAAAAGTTTTTGGGAGGAGTTTTTAGAATCATATCATCAGCATACAGATATATTTTGATTTCTTTTTATCCAATCTGGATACCCTTTATTTCCTTTGCTTGCCTGATTGCTCTGGCTAGAACTTCCAGTACTATGTTGAATAGGAGTGGTGAAAGTAAGCATCCTTGCCTTGTTCCAGTTCTTAGAAAGAATGTGTTAACTTTTCTCAGTTTAGGATGACATTGGCTGTGAATTTGTCATACATAGCTTTTATTATTTTGAGAAATATTTCATCTATGCCTATTTTGCTGAGGGTTTTTATCATGAAGGGAAGTTGGATTTTATTAAAAGCTTTTCTGCATTTATTGAAATAATCTTTTTTTTTTTTTAATTTTGCTTTGGAAGTGGATCACAATTATTGACTTATGTGTGTTGAACCATCCTTGCATTACTGGGATAAAACTCACTTGGCCTTGGTGCATTTTTTAATATGCTGTTGAATTTGAATTTTATATACTGTTGAGGATTTTTACATCTATGTTCATATGGGATTTTGATCTGTAGGATACTTTTTTTGCCGTGTCTTTTCCTGGCTTTGGTATCAGAGTGATAACAGCTTCATAGAAAGAGTTAGGGAGGATTCCCTCCTCTTCAATCTTGTGGAATAGCTTCAGTAAAATTAGTACCAGTTCTTCTTTGAAAGTCCTGTAGAATTCCGCAGTGAGTCCATCAGGTCTTGACTTTTTTTTGTTGGGAGACTTCTAATTACCATTTCAATCTCACTTCTCATTATTGATCTGTTCAGAGTTTCTATTTCTTCCTGATTCAAGGTTGAGAGGTGGTGTATTTACAAGAATGTATCCATTTTCTCTAGACTGTCTGTTTGCATAGAATTGTTCATAATAGTCTCGTAATCTTTTTAATTTCCATATCAGTTATAATGTCTTCATTTTCATTTCTGACTGAGCTACTTTGGATCTTTTCTCTTCTCAATTAATTTAGCTAACAGTCTATCAATTTTATCTTCTCAAAGAACCAACTTTTTGTTTCATTGATCATTTGTATTTTTTTATTTCAATTTCATTTAGTTCTGCTCTGATCTTAGTTATTTATTTTCTCTTGTTAGCTTTGGTCTTGGTTTTTCAGGTTTTTTTCCAGTTCCTTAAGTTGTGATGTTAGGTTGTCTAAATGTGATTTTTGAGTCTTATTAATGTAGACCTTAAGCACTATAATGTTTCCTCTGTGCACAGCTTTGGTTGTGTCCCAGAGATTTTGATAACTTGTTTTATTGTTGTCATTTGTTTTCAGGAAGTTTTTAGTTTTCATTTTGATTTCGCTTTTTAGCAAAGAGGTGGAGATTATTTAAATTCCATGTTTTTGTTTGGTTTTGCAAGTTCTTCATAGAATTAATTTCTAGTTTTATTCCATTGTGTTATGAGAAGGTGCTTGATATGATTTTGTTGAGATTTGATTTGTGGCCTATCATATGGTCTGTCCTGTAGAGTGTTCCATGATGAAAAAAAAAAAAGTATATTCTGTAATTTTGTGGTGGAATGTTCTGTAGTTGTCTATTATTTCCATTTACTCTAGAGTCCGGTTTTACTCCAATGTTTCTTTGTTGACTTTCTATCTTAATGATCTGTCTACTGCTGTCAGTGGAGTGTGGAAGTCTTCCATTATTATTGTCTTGCTGTCTCTCCCTCTTTTTTTAGGTCTAATAGAGTTTGTTTTGCAAAGCTGAGTGCTCTGGTGTTAGCCACATATATATTTAAAATTGTTACGTCTTCTAGTTGGATTTATTGTTATATAACCACCATCTTTGTCTTTTTTTCTTACTATTGATTTAGTCTATTTTATATGAGAATGGTTACTCCCACTCATTTTTGGTTTCCATTTGTATGGAGTATTTTTCCTTACCCATTTACCTTGAGTCTACAGAAATCTTTGTGAATTAATTGGGTCTCTTAAAGGCGGTAGAAGTGTTTTTCGGTTTTTTTTTTAATCCATTCTGTCAATCTATATCTTTTTTGTTAAGACCATTTACATAAAGTGTTAATAATGGTATGTATGGTATTATTCCATTCATCATACTGGTTGTTATCTGGTTGCTTTATTTATTTATGTTTTTAATCGTGTTGGTGTTTCATAAGGCCAGTATTTTCTACTGGGTAGAAATAGGCATTTAGACCTATTGTTTCAGTATTTAGAATGTCTTTTGAGTATTTCTTATAGAGTCAGTCTAGTGGTGACATATTTTCTTCAGCATTTACTTGTTTAGAAAAGACTTCATATCTCCTTCATTTATGAAGCTTATTTCTGTGGGAAACAAAATTCTTGGCTGACCACTGTTCTGTGTGAGCAGATGGAAGACGGGACCCAACCTCTTCTAAATTGTAGGGTTACTTTTGAGAAATCTATTAGCCTGAAAGTAAGTAGGATAGTAGATAGAACTTACCTTTGTATGTTCTTTGCAGCTTTTGTCTCACTGTTCTTAAAATTCATGTCTTCACATTATCATTGCATAACCAGATGATTATATGCCTTGGGGAAGACCTTTTTTGAAATGAATTCTTCTGGAAGTTATTTGAACTTCTTGTATCTAGCTGTTTAGATCTCTGGCAAGGCCAAGGAAGTTTTCCTCTGTTATTTCCTCAAATAGGTTTTCTAAACTTGTTGTGTTCGCTTCTTCCTCAAGAACACTTATGAGTCTTAGTTTGGGCATTTTACATCATCTTACATTCCTTGGAGACTTTGTTCTGTTTTCTTGATTCTATTTTCTTTATTGTTATCTGACTGGGTTAATTCAAAAACCTTGTTTTCAAGTTCCAAGGTATTTTCTTCTGCTTGTTCTAATCTACTGTTAATGTTTTCCACTGTATTCTGTGTTTCCCTAAATGATTCTTTCATTTCCAGAATTTCGGCTTTTTTTTTTTTTTATGTTCTCTATCCCTCTGGAGAATGTTCTATTCATGTCCTGACTCATTTTTTTACATTTATTTATGTTGGTTTTTAATTTTCTTCTGAAGTTTATTGCTCAATTTTATAATCAAACTTTTGAATTCTATGTTTTGAATTTCAAAAATTTTATTTTGGTTAGGGTTTGCTGCTAAAGAGTTGCTGGGGTCTTTGGGGTGTAGGAGAACCCCTTTTTAAAAATATTATCAGAGTTATTTTTCCAGATACTTTTCATTTGGGTAGACTGATTTTTTTTTTTATTTGAGGTTAGCAGTGGGCTGACATAGGCACTGTAGGTTTATGTGATGAGTTTCTCAGTTGCTAGCTGTTGTAGTCAACTGGGTACCTACACTGGCTCATTGCATCACAAGTAACCAAAGTGGCTTGGAAAGTGCTATTAGGTGGGGTTTGGGATCAGGTCTTCCCCAAAGCTGAGGAGTTATATCCAATGTGGTGGGCTGTGTCATTGACCTCTGGCCAGAAGGTGGCACTTGTGGGAGAAAGTCAGTGAGATGGTGGTTGCAGGATTTCTTCTTGAGGAGTGTTGCTCCAAGAAAGTGCCTAGTCAGCCTAGATGGAGGGTGAGGCTCTGAGGATAATCAAGTTATATGTTTTGAACCCTTGGGAGAAGTGTAGGAGGTAAGGGAAAGTAACTTGAGCACCTTACAGGAATATGCACTTGGCTACAATGGTAGGGATTAGGAGAAAGTACAAGGCCACTAAGGTAAGCCTGTTGTCAGGGCAGGCACAGAAGAGTTTACAGAGGGAGTGATGTTGCTATGACAACAAGTCCCACACAGCTCATACTTTGGCTTCAGGTAGCTTGCCTTGTGAATATCAAAGTGCAGCCTATCTCAGGGCTTCAGATGTTTGCAGGCAACCCTTCCCCCCAGCCAGGAACTGTCTGCAGCTGCAGAGTTTGTTGTTGGGGCCTGTCCCCTCCCAGGCCAGCTAGAAAGCAAATGTACTGCCCACAAGGATTGATATACTGGGAAATGGTGACTAGAACTGTTCAAGGCTTTCTTTTTTCCTATACCACTCCACATGGGCTATGGCAGAGGATAACTGTGGTTAACATAGTTTCACGTGAGGGATTGGAGTTCTGCAAGGTTCAGAGAGTCCACAGCAGGAGTACAGACCTTCCGAATTCCCCTCACTTACTTTCCCCAGTGAGTACAGATACTGCTGGTGAATTGTGGTGGTTCAGGTGAAAGTCTGGCAAGTTCCAACCCAGGTCAATTGCATTTTATCTTCTTTACACCCTGTGGTTATTATCATTTCTTTGAAGAGCTGTGGAGTGTGCTGCTGGTCTTTCTGAGTGCTGAGAAAACTCTATCATAGTCTACTCCATAGAAGAACGTAACTCTAGCTGTTACACATTGACTATCTTTCTAAATATTTTAATATGTAAATATCTGTGTGTGTGTGTGTGTGTGTGTGTGTGAATGCATAGTGATTTCTCTACCTCTAATACATTATCACATGGATTTGTCTTGTCTCCTCCCCTTGCTTATCTGTAAACTCTCATGACAGCAATCAGAAACCTGGTGTCACCATATGCTATCCATTTACTTAATTGTTTAGTTGCAATATATATGCATAATTGCTGAGATTTGTTAACTCATACTCTTGTGAAAAACAAATTATCGACTTCCGCTAAGATGGCAACCAGGCAGCATGGTCTCTGAGACCTTCACAGAAGAGGACACAGAAAGACTCGGGCTCTCCCTCTGGGGGCCTGCTTCCCACATGGAACTCGGCCACTGACACTGCAGAAACATCACAGCAGGCCAGTGGTAGAAGCAGCCGCCACCGCCGCCACCGCCGCCGCCTCCACCACCGATCATCACAGCAGGCTGGCGGCTGGGCTCACTGCCGCAAGCGGCTGGGCTCGCCGCCACAAGTGGCTCGGCCTGCTGCCACCGCTGCCGCCACCACCGATCACCACAGCGGCCGGCGGCTTGCTGCTGCCGCAAGCAGCTGGGCTTGCCGCCGCAGTCCAGACACTCGTCGCTGTCACTGTGCGGCCGGACACTGTCATCGCCGCTGTGGTCCTGGATCCGTCGCCGCCACGGTCTAGATACGGCTGCCTCCACAGCCTGTGCCTGAGGTGATCCACCCCTCCACACAGGATATGCTGAGGCTAAGATCGCTGCCGCTGCCACTGCCACCATCACTGCCGCTTTGACTTCTGGGTGAGCCTTGGATCTCCTCCTGTGAGTCCATTCCTGGCTGGTCCCCTCTCAGGTTCCCTCCCCCGTGGGACAAACAACTGAGATAAAGACCATCTGGAGCCGTGAGACAGCACCA
>CAUYQG010098906.1:0-17521 GCA_963574415.1 Tarsius wallacei
GTAGCGCGTGCCTGTAATTCTGGCTACTCAGAAGGCTGAGGCGGAAGAATCGCCGGAGCCCAGCAGGTCGAGGCTGCGGTGGCCAGGAGCGGCCACTGCACTCCAGTCTGGGCGACAGAGTGAGACTCCAACTCAAAAAAAAAAAAAAAAAAGCTAGATATCGACTATTATTTTCCCAGATTGACCAAAGTGAACACATTCAGAGAGTAATCATTATTCCTGCATGTTCTTTTGGGTATAATTTTCTGCAAATTATAGCAGATGCTACAGAAATTCTAAAAATATCAAATCTTCACATTTCTTACCAATGAGATTTCTAAGTTTGTCAAGGAGAGGGATCAGGTTCCATGTGTCCTTCTGTTCCCTACTGAACAGGGTGCTTATATAGAGAGAGTGAAAAATAAATATCTGTTGATAAGAAAAAAAATTGTTCTATGGGTACTTATTCACTAACAAGACATTTAATATCCATATTTATTTATCTAATCATTTATTCAACAAATACTGAGTACCTAATATATGCTGCTACAATCTTATGGATGCAGGCTAAAACAGAAACAAAAAACCTTAGATATTTTCTTATTTGGCCTTTATATTTTATAATCACATTTTATTATGTTTATTAATAAAAAAGCAAAGTAATTGTTGAATTAGTCATGAGAATCAATTAAGAAGCAGGTATGTAGATTTTTAATGAAGCCAGATATTGTCTTTAAAAGTTATTTCTCTTTATAGTTGGCTTATGTGATTACTTTTCACCTTATTTTTTTGACCCATTTAAGTAAGTCAAGTATTTTAAAGTAATCTCTTCAAAATTGAGAGAGGGAGTTCCCTTTCACGGGCTATGTGTGCAATTTGATTATTCAGAATTTATAAGCAAGGCATTGTATGATGAGTGCTATCCGATTATTTTACGTTTGAGCCAATTTTTATTACTGTATATGAAAAAATAGATTTTGACAATGGAATTAGACATCCGTAATCAACAAATTGCAATGTTTTGCAAACTTTAGGAACAGTCATCTGGGGCTTCTAACCTAATTTAGGTGTCGTTGCAGGTATTATCATACTAAAATTCAGCATTAAGACCCATCGGGGCATATTTTGGTGTTCCATTAACATTTGCCTTGGAATTAAAACTTGATGCATTCAACCACTTGCTGCGTGTATTGATAGACTCCTAAAACATGCCCCAGAGTGACTTTTAGCACACACACAGGATGACTCTTTATCTTTCCACTTAATTTTAATCCTTCTTCAAATATTTTTTAAAACTGCCTTTCTCAGCCTAAAACACACTTTCTAAAAAATTCACAACTGGAATATAAAAGGCAATTTGAACAAATTTATTAGACTGTTTTCCTCTATTGTCTACAAAACATTTAAATGAATATGTAACTGGAGAAATAAAAACCACCACCAGATAGAAACTGAGGAGGAAACTTGCTTAAAGCTGAGTTAAAAGAGGTGACTTACAAACACCTTTTTAAATTTCAGCCAAGCCCCTGTCTGAGAAAAATGCTGAGTTGAATTTGAGGGCAGGAGCTAAAAATAGCTAAACTCCTTTGCATAAGAAGTGGCAAATATGGAGATTACAAAGTAGAGATAGGGTCTGAGAAGGGACAAAGAGAGTTAGAAAATGTAAGTGAAGACCATTCATCACAAGTATGACAAAGGGACCATTAACAAGAGAGATTTAGTTTATCTTACTTTTTATATTTTGATTTTGGTTTCTGTTTTTTTGAGTCAGGCTGGAGTGCAGTGGCAAGATTGCAAGATCACAGCTCACCATAGCCTCGGCCTCCTGGACTCAGATAATCCTTCCGCCTCATCATTACAAGTAGCTGAGACTATAGGCACCTGGCTTTTTTTTTCTTCCTTCCTTCCTTCCTTTCTTTTTTTTTAGAGATGTGTTCTCACTATGCTGCCTAGGCTGGTCTCAAACTCCTGGGCTCAAGCAATCCTCCCACCTCAGCCTCCCAAAGTGCTGGGATTACAGTCATGAGACAACATGCCTGGCCTAGGGATTTGTTTTGCAATACAAATCCCTCCATATTTTCAAACTTCTGTAAAGTCTGACATGCACACAAATCAAATGTCTCCTGTGACTACCATGTGAATTGAGGATAATTTCCTTAATTATTTAATTTTCCATGGGAGTTGATGTGCTCTGGGAGAGGTACAGCCCATGTGGGACAGCAACACAGTACACAAGAGCTGGTGCTTGGAGTCAGTGATGATTAGTCTAAGGAAGATAACTAAACTATAAACCCATTTGCTCTATCAACACACTTTTAAAAGTTGTCACAGCAACCTGCTTTTATGTGCAATTGCATGTAAATTCCATTTTAAAAGCAGAACAAATTGTAAGTCCTAAGAGAACATACAGGGCTCCTCCTCCCTGGAATGTTCCTTGGCGTCTTGTCCTCCAGCTGCCACACACCCTTCCTTTCACTCTTATCGTCCCATGGGAAACTGTTGAGTTAGATGCTTCTGTGTGCAGTTTTCTCTCGCTGTATTGTAATTGATTGATTGTCTTTTCCAGTAAGACTCATAGTTCCTGAGAACTGGAACTGTGGTTTATTTTCTGATTTATACCCAAGTGTTAGCAGAGTACTGAATACAGAGTTGGTGCCCCATAAGCACTGCTAGATTAACAAATAGAATTTGTGGCAGCATTTTATAGAAGACACCGTTGAGGTAGTTGTTGAAGGAATGACTGCCAACTAATTTTTAGAAGTCTTTGATTCCTTTTCTTTTCCGTACTTGATCTTTCATAAATCCTGTTACTTCTGCCTCATATCAAGAATCTAGGCCTTCTGCCGCAGGTGGCTTCAGCGCCATGCCCAAAACCAAGCGCGACAAGAAAGTTTCCTCAACCAAAACTGCCAAGAAAGGCTTGGGACTGAAACAGAACCTAATCGAAGAACTTCGGAAATGTGTGGACAGCTACGAGGTCCTTTTCATCTTCTCTGTGACCAACATGAGGAACAGCAAGCCGAAGATGACATCCGGAGCGCCTGGGAGCACAGCCGGATGGTGGTAGCCTTGGGTAGGAGCCCATCAGATGAATACAAAGACAACCTGCACCAGGTCAGCAAGAAGCGGAGGGGTGAAGTGGGTCTCCTTTTCACCAACCGCACGGAGGAGATGAATGAGTGGTTCACGAAATACACGGAGATGAGATACGCCCAAGCTGGAGCAAAGCGACTTTCTCCTGAGCCTGGACCTGGGGCCCCTGGAGCAGTTCCCCCCTCCTTGGAGCCACAGCTGAGGCCGCTGGCTTGCCCACTGCCTTCAAGAGAGATGTGGGAACCCTGCCTGCTGTCTGACTACGAAGTGTGAAGGGAGGGCGACATGCTGACCCCGGAGCAGCCCCGTGTCCTGAAGCTCTTTAGCTATGAGATGGCCGAATTCAAGGTGACCAGCAAATACATGTGAGACGCACAGTAGGGAAGGTTCCAGCAGATGGGAGATGCCTTACCAGAGAGTGTCTCCGAATCGGCAGAAGAGTCACAGTCCTACGACGACGACGACTGATAAGGAGTCGGGACCAAGGGCCCTTCTGCCCCTTCTGGTTCCACTGGGCCACGCAGGACCGCTGCCCTTCATCCGGCTATAGGTGAAGACAAAGAGGGCGATGGGTACTGACTGTAAAGAGTCAAACTTTGCAGGTGTCTCCCTGGAGACAATGAAAGGGACTTTTCTGACAAAAAAAAAAAAAAAAAAGGCCTCCGGGTCTGCGCTTCTGTTTGGAGAAAAAAAAAGAATTTAGCCTTTTCTTCTTCTGTTCAACAGGTGTTATGGCTACTCATTGGTTAAAAAAAAAAAAAGGCTGGACTCGGTGGCTTAGCCTGTAATCCCAGCACTTTGGGAGGCCGAGGTGAGTGGATTGCCTGAGCCCGCGGGTTCGAGACCCACCCGGGCAACTTGGCGAGACCTCGTCTCTACAATAAATCAAAAATCAGCCGGGCGTGGCAGCGCGCCCCTGTAGTTCCGGTTACTTGGAAGGCTGAGGCGGAAGGATGGCCGGAGCCCAGCAGGTTGAGGCTGCGGTGGCCGGGAGTGTGCCACTGCACTCCAGTCTGGGCAGCAGAGTGAGATTCCAACCCCCCCCCCCCCAAAAAGCAGTGAGTAAAACCTCTCACATGAAGGAGACATCAAACTTGGCCAAAAGACACACCAACATTTATCTGTTGAAACTATAATGTTATAATAATCCAGGATATGTGATTTATAAGGCTTTTTAACATAAAAAAAATTCTGGCTTTTTTACCCCTCATAAATCATCCTTAGAATAGGTGTTCTTCTGCCTCAATTTGGGGGAGGTGAAGAGAGGATGAACTCAAAAAGATACAGATATGCCCAGGGTGACATACATAATTAAGTTAATAGAATTAGGACTCCAACAAAAACCTTGTGAGCCTTAGTTTAATGCTGATTCCACAGTGTTTCAAATTTCGCATATTTTGATATAATGCTAATATCACAAAAATGTTTTATGTTCCAAAACAAATTTATCTTTTCTTTTCCAAATATATGAACTAAAATTTAAGTTAGACATCCCAAGGGATTAGCTAAGCACTTTTTTCCTGAGTAACCATGGGAAAAAAATGAAAAAATATACATACAAATAGTATTAAAATACAAGTTATCAGTTTAAAAAAACACCTTCAAAAATAGCCAAGTCTTTTTTCTAAAGCCTGCTGAATGTAACAAAAAAATAGTCTTAAAGACCACATGAAATGTGATCTTAGGTTTAATTTTGTTGGTCAAAATTACTCATCTTTCTATGAGCTGTAATGTTTATTTCATGTTAACATTTTATTGGCTATTGATTTTAACCTGATTTAGTGCAATATTATAAACATGTATATGAAGTATAAAATATTAATATTTTGTTGTTCTCTGCCATTGTATACAGCAACTGATATATTTTCCATATGGATATTTTTCTATAGATCCAAGGGAATTGCAATAGAGTACAGGGCCACTGATGGCAATGAAGGAAGCCTACAATTCACAGAATCACTGGTCATTTATGTGCTTGTCCAGAGCACACACCTTTGATGTGCCCTTTCAGTCACTGGGATCTGCCTTAGCTTGTGGTCCTTGAAAAAAAAGATGTAACTCTACTGCCATCTTTGCCAGGGCTCATTCCGTTGCAAAGAATAGAAATCCACTTAAAGAAGCTTAAATGCAAGGCAGGGGAGGGGGTTGCTTTAAAGAGGGGGTAGGACCCCATGAAAGTATATATAACTGGGGAGAGTGCACAGCCAGACTTCGAGACGAGAAAATTGCCCAGAGCTCATCTAGTCACCTCTTTCTCTAGGGTTGCATTGTGTGTTATCTCTGCTTCTTTCTGCTTGTCTGCACCATTATTTTCTCTATGGACTAATTTCTCCTGCAAGGCAAAATTTTGGTTTCTGCTTACAACTTACATTGTTCTAATTTTGTGTGGTTCCAATCATGAGACTTCATCTCTAAATGATATTTGTATCTGTGGGTCTTAATTGGAGAGAGGAAAAGAGAAGGGAGTAAGAAAATAAAACAAATAGGAAAATCCTGTTGGCCCAGTCCAAGCCAGGTGTTAGTTTGCCTTGGAAGGGTGGTGTCATGTGTTTATCTCTAGTCCAATCAGATGAAGCTAGGGGAGGGATCATGAGGTATAAACAGGCCTGCCTAAGCTCACTAATTTGGTAGGGGCTATAGGATGGGAAGGAACTTCAAGGAAGGAAGTGGCAGCTGAAGGCAATGATAATTGTTCTACTATGTCTCTTTAGGTCACTTGATAGAGCCCCTTCATGCACTGTTGATGATAAGTCTTGAAGGAAATGATGGAGAAACGGGAAAGTTCTCTTCCTCTCTCTCTCTCTCTCTCTCTCTCTCTCTCTCTCTCTCTCTCACACACACACACACACACACACACACACACACACACACACACACATCCCAAGGTAATCATTTTAAACAACCTTCTTCTGTCCCCTTTTTCTATTTTCCATAGATTTCACCTTGCCTTAATAAGTATCATTCCATATGCTTCTAATTTTACAGCAATAATGAGGAAAGAGAAGGAGAAAAAGGAGATATGAAGTCAAATTATTATTACAGTTGAATGTTGGAAAACCAGCTGGCAAGTTATAATTTACTGCTGTTCATTAATCAGGTACCGCTTAGATCTCAAATATAAGATTTTCTCCATGCATATTCTTGTACAAGGTTAGGAGATGAGCATAATAAAGATAAATATTCAGTGATAATATAACATTTTGCCTTCTCTGGTAATTACTTTGTGAATATGTTTTAAAACCTAAGATTGTTTTTTGCTTCTCTCTCTAGAACTTTACTATACATTTGTGTGTATACAGTGAAAGACAACCAAATACCATTTTAAAAAATAATATTTTGATCACATCAACCTTGGAGAGTCAGTACAGGGAAAGAAGTTTGGGTTTGGGGAACCAAAAATAAGAAACAGAGTGGCTGAATAAAAGCCAGCATGGAAGCATTGTGTGTTTGGGGAGGAAAGACAGTGATCAGAGCAGAATCAGGGATCGGAATCCAGACACACAGCACAGTTGGGCAGGTAGTCATGCGAGGATCAGTACCTCGCAAGCAAAAGCTTGGCAAGCATTTGCTGCTTGAAGACGGAACAATTTCTCAGATCACACACAAACCACAGGTCTGCACCACAGGCAGCTATGTAGTGGACATTCAGAAATCTAGCCAAAGAGATACTGAATAAAGAGGGATTACAAAACCCAAACTAAAAGTCCGGCCAACAAGTAGAGGGCACTAGTGCAAAGCTAAGAATTTTCTGAGCAGAGGGTTTCTGAATAGTGAATGTAACTGCTCTTGGTGTGAGGAATGAGAGACCCAGAAGGATAAGGATTCCTGGGGGAGACGGGTAGAGGATAAATCCAATTTTTTTTTAAAGTAAAGACTTAATCCAGTTTATGTCCTGCATAGATCCTGCAGAGACAGGTAAGAATATAATCTGCTCCCTGATCTCAATACACTATTATATACTACATAAATATAGAAATCTTCAAGAGGCAACATACATGCTAATAAATTATATGTAGTTATTATCTTTGACTATAGTATGTTTTATGGTACCAACTTTGGCAAGTATCTTGTGCATTTGAGGAAAGTTATGTAAAAGCCAGTTAAAGTCAACAAGATATACACCCTTGAACAATCTTTCTTCATATTTTCAAATGTTTTACTAACTTGTTTAAAGATATCACTCTTTATTCCTTTCTCTCTCTCTTTTTTTTTTTTTTTCTGAGTTGGAATCTCACTCTGTCGCCCAGGCTGGTGTGCAGTGGCACGCTCATGACCACCACAGCCTTGACCTGCTGGGCTCAGGCCATCCCTCCGCCTCAACCTTCCAAGTAGCTGGAACTACAGGTGCATGCTATCACACTCAGCTGATTTTTTGATTGATTGATTGATTGATTGATTGATTGATTGATTTTTTGAGTTGGCGTCTCACTCCGTCGCCCAGACTAGAGTGCAGTGGCCGCTTCCGGCCACCGCAGCCTCGACCTGCTGGGTTCCAGCGATCCTTCCACCTCAGCCTTCCGAGTAGCCGGAACTACGGGCGTGCGCTACCATGCCCAGCTAATTTTTTTGACTTATTGTAGAGATGAGGTTTCTCCTGCCCAGGCGGGTCTCGAACCCGCGGGCTCAGGCAATCCACTCACCTCAGCCTCCCAAAGCATGGGATTACAGGCTGAGCCACCAAGCCCAGCTTAATTTTTTGATTTATTGTAGAGACGAGGTTTTGCCATGTTGCCCAAGTTGCTCTCGAACCCGTGGGCTCAGGCAATCCTCTCATCTCGGCCTCCCAAAGTGCTGGGATTACAGGCTTGCCACTATGTCCCAGCGTATTACTTTGTCATAAGATGTACTTCCTGCCTTCAACAAAGTTAGAATTTAATAAACCTATCTTATTTTGCTTAATATTAAATTATAAATATATATTTTTACTCGATGGTGAAATTAAATTAAAATTTATTATTTTAGTTTTGGGAAGAATATTGTCTGAAGAAGAGAAATATTTCATATCCACCTAGCAATTTGGTAAACTATTTACTAGGTTAGATAAATTTCCACCTTTGAAAATGTTTGAATATCATTTTATGTAATACAAAACGTAAATAAGTATATAAATATAAAATATGTTGATATAAAATATATTGATAAAATATTTTAAAGCAATGTCAATACAGTTTTTATATTACTGCATTAAAAAAAGTTTTTCAGAGCAAAGAAAAATTTTAACTACTTTATGATTATAGAATGAATATATTCTCATTAACAAAAGCCACAAGGAACCCGTTTGTTTTGCATATGTGTAAGACCATTTGGATTTAAAACTTTCCAAGCACCTTAACAGGGTGAAAAAATATCTTCAATTTACAGAAACTTGCTTAATTTCCTACCTCAAACTGCTAAATATTTATAATCATAACATGCAATGAAATTTCATTTCATTTAATAAGTGTTAGAAAAGGCATTGGGATAAAAAAATCAGAATGTTATATGGTGTTATATGTTATATGGTATATATGGTGTTTACTGAACACTATATATAAAATATGCTATTTTTCAAATGACATGCTCCAAGCCAATGAGATTGTGATGCAAAATAGATATGAAAGAAATAAAACCTAAAGGAAGCACAATCATTGTGCCAGTTATAAAGCTCTTTTCAAACACGGTTGCGTCTAGAATTATACTGTTAGCATTAACTACTCTGCTAAATGTAATTTCAGAGCAGCTTGGCTATGCTGGGACCAATAATGTTTCAGCAGATGTTAACAGTGAGGGAATTTAAAGATTACAGAGTTTCATGGGTGTAGTAAAGCTGCGGTGGGAACAGAAATATTACCGTAGCTGTTATGTTCTGAGTGCATCACATTTACTGACAAGTAATACATGAGTGATAGTGAGGACCAAGGGAATGGAACTTTATACTTACTGGTCAGCAGCATATAAATTCCATAAATTAAACAAAGTTTTATGTATTCTTCATTTCTTTTCAGACTGATCTTTCTCAGAGGGCCTTTGTTTCATGTTAATTCCATCATCAAAGCTTTGTTCAACCATACTGTTCTCTTTAGGAAATGTATATCCTCGCTCAGGGTTTCCTTCCACACATACATCCCCATTATTTTTTAATCTTGGCGTGATCTCCATGTGGAACTTGAGATAGCCTCAACATTTTTATAGACTTTTTCAGACTACTCACTCATTATATAAATCCCAACCTTGTCCATTTAAAAGAGACAATGTTCAGCTTATTTCTTCCCTAAGGATCTAAAAGGGACAATACTGTGATCTCTGAAGATGTGAATGGGAGAAAACTTGGTTCAGGGTATTATCCCTCCTTATGCATAATCTGGAGGTGAGGGCAGTGAGAGAGAGGGACGGGTTTACTCTATTTACCTGGGACAAATGGACAATGGGCATAATGTCTTATATATTTCATAGTATGACTTCCAACTTTTTCAATGGGCCAGATAATCAGTTACTAGGAAATAAAAAATTATAGATAGGTTGAACATATTGTATCCTAAAATAGCCCCACTACATCTCAGAGCAGAGCCAAAGTTAGATTATGAGATTTCTCTTTTATGAAATTATGAGAAGCAAGTGAGATTATACTTTTATAATACAACCTAGTCAGAAATAGTTACAAAATTTAGATTGTATTAAAGGTTGGGAATTATAAGAGTTAAACTAATAGTGTTTGATGATTTCTTTCTTTTCTTTTTTTCAGTCAGTCTCACTCTGTTGCCCAGGTTGGAGTACAGTGGGACAATCATAGCTCACCACAGCCTCCAGATCCTGGGCTTAGACAATCCTCCTGCACCTGCCTCCTGAGTAGCTGAGAGTACAGGCATATGCCACCATATCTGGCTAATTTTTTAATTTTTTTAAGAGACAAAGTCTCTCTCTGTTGCCCAGGGAGGGGTGACTTCTAATAGACATAAAATTAGTCATGTACAAATTCATTTTCTTCTGATCATTAGATAAAAAGAAACAACTTCATATACCTTGACCCCCACCTCACCACACTGCAATATTGACTAGACACTGGAGAAGAATTTCCAGATAATACATAGCAGATAGATGTTCCCACTTAAGATCCTGAGGGGAGCCAAGCCCGTGTGGCGTCCTCACTTCTGCCCACTTTTTTCTCCATGGCTCATTTGACTAATGTATATGCCTCGCTTGTTACTAGATAGTCAACCAGATTGAGAGCATGGATTATCTTATTTCTTGTTTCATGCTCACTAGTATTTTTCCTGTGCTTTGCAATAGTAAGCAAAGAAATAATACAGAGAAAGAGAAAGGAAGAAGACATTGCCAAAAATTCTAGCTCTAGCTAGCTAGACATTATGTAAATTTCAAGAAATCATGTTTAAAAGTCTTGTTAAAATTATATGTTACTATGTAAACATGCATTTCTACATTTTTATATATAGTAGCTTGTTGGCGTTTCTATTTGCCATAAAGATTTCTTTTTTTCATATTTTAAGACTTGTTTTCTGAGCAGTTTTAAGATCAGATGAAATCGAGAGAAATTCAGAGCCCCCGAATACCTCCTGCCCCTACACATGCACAGCCTCCCACATTTTCAACATCCCCAAATCGGTACAATTATTACAAATGATGAATCTATATTGACTCATCATAATCACCCAACGTCCATAGTTTATAATAGTGTTCACTCTTGGTTTTGCACATTTTATTGGTTTGGACAAATGGATAACCACATGTATTCATCATTTTAGTATCACACAGAGTAGTTATACAGCCCTAAACATTTTCTGTACTTTGCCTGTTCATCCATCTCCTTCCCCCCAACCCTTGGCAACCACTGAACTTTTTTCTGTCCCTACAGATTTGCCTTTTCCAGAATATCATATGGTTCGTTTCATACAGCATGTAGCCTTCTCAGATAGGCTTCTTTCACTGAGTATTATGCATGTAAGTTTCCTTCATGTCTTATTGTGCTTTGATAGGTCATTTCTTTCCAGCACTGAATAATATATGATCCTCAGTTTATTTATCCATTCACCTACTGAAGGGCATCTTGGTTGTTCCAAGTCTGGTAATTGTGAATCAAGATGCTATAATTATCAATGTGCAGGTTTTGTGTGGATATTAGTTTTCAGCTCCTTTGGGTAAATGCCAAGGAACACAACTGCTGGATTGCATGGTAAGAGTATGTTTAGTTTTGTAAGAAACTGCTAAATCACATTCCAAAGTGACTGTACCATTTGCATTTTTACCAGCAATGAATGAGAGTTCCTATGACTCCACATCCTCACCATCAGTATCCACAATACATGTTGTCAGTATTCTAGATTATGGCCCATTCTAATATGTGTGTAGAGGTATCTCATTGTTGTCTTAATTTGCATTTCCCTGGTGATATATTATATTGAGCATTTTTTCACATGCTTCTTTGTCATCTATATATCTACTTTGGTGAGGTATCTGTTAAAAGTCTTTGGCCCATTTTAAAATCAGGGTATTTACCATAAATATTTCTTAATATTTCAGTAAACATGTGAATTGAAGAACTGGAAGGAACATTGATTTATCACTTTGTTATTTAGTCCATCTTGTTTTTGTCAGAAGGCTGAGGAATTTTTCCCCTCAGAAATCCAAGAAAAGGAAGTTTCCTCAATACCTCTTCCCAGTAATCATCATTATGCCAACTTATCCCTAATTATGACTGAAGACAAACCATACGCTTTTAGATGTAATAATTTTGAGGAATTGAAGACATATTATGGTTTAAAGTAGTTGGTAATTTCCTTTTTATTTTAAATATTAAACAAATTACTTTTCTAAGTTCACACTGCTGGTGACTTTTATAAATTGTCTGGGGTCTGAGATTTTACCCATTTGTAAGTAAAGAAGGTAGACTGCTCATGAATGCCAAAAGAAGACATGAGACACCTGGGACAGAGACAAAGGATTTAATTACTTATGGCAACAGCAGGAGCCAGTGAATCAGCATTTACATTGATTCCCCAAGCCCCAGTTCTCATAAGGTAACATGAAGAGCATCAGGTGGCACCTGCACACACAGTGGGTTACATTATAGGAGAAAACCTCTGACCTCAAACCTGCTTTTACTCAAGAGAGAGACCTCATCTCTCTCCTCTAAGGCTGTTCGTTGTACAAACATCATGAAAAGATAGTCAAGCGCAAAGGCAGAGAGTGCCTCTGCTCACATAATACAGACACATGAAAGACACACAAAGAATGTCTCCCAACAGTGATCATCTAGAAGTGTCAAATTATTAACCTTTTACCTAGAAAACAGTTTTATTGAATGTCACTTTCAGACTCACTTGGTTAGACCCCCTGTAGTAGAGGTAGAATGGCAGCAGAGTTCTTTGGCATTAAATCACTCTCTCATAGACAGATCTCCTTTCAAACAAATTCTTATGCCTTCGTAGGATGTATAAAGGGTAGAAGTTATGCACTATTGAAATATAAGTGGTGAAAGCAGTTTTAATTTTCTTGCTGGTGCTATTATCTTTTAAGTCCTAATAATCTCTCTCATGCTTAGGCCATGAGCCTATAAATCTGTACAAGTTCAATTAGCAATGCAGGAGAACTTTTCCTCAACAGTGCAAGGCACTGATAAAAGCAAACAATACAATTCTAGCATGCTGCTTATTAAAAAGAAGACACCCACACAGCTGACGGCAGACTGAAAGCCTTTTTATTTTGATGGTACTATTTCACTGTCTATCATAAACTTAGCAAAGCAGGCCTTCTCTATCCTGCTCTACTTTTATTGGATATAAATCACCCCTGACAGGAAGTTTTATGCCCAAATCCGTTTATTGTCCTTGTTGGTAGTCTTTAAATTAATATTTATAAGCTGAAAGAGGCCTAAAAGGATGCAGCAGTAAAATAGCTAAGTGCCTCAGTTGGGCTTGAACTGATTTCCACCTCCTTGACCATTGACATTTTTAATTACTCCTGACCCAGGCATCCATTGTCAATGCTGTTCCTATGTCCACAAATCACTGGCTTTGGTGGAATTGTGGTAGACAGAATAGGAGTTCAGAAGGGTTTAGCCTCTGTGGCACATGTGATTTTTGAAAAGCTTTAGTAGGCTAGGATAGAGACAGAAGAAAAGAAAATGAAAATTACAAAAGAGTTAAGCAGTGGTTGAAAAACAATGGCTTAGGAGTTCAAATTGGGATTGTGTAATAATGGATCTTTTCAAATTCCATGAAAAATGCGCAGTATATCTTAAAACTACCTATAAGTCAAAAATTAAACCAAATCAACCGCTGGATTTTAATGTATAGCATTAGCCTCACACTTTGGAGCACACAATGTTAGTTCCATGACCCCATTCTTCATTGTTGCTTTCTGTCAGCAACCTCTATGATATTAGCCTCATTTTTACCCATGTTTTGTTCTGAGGTCTACACTGTTCTTTCTTTGTGTAGCCACACATTGCAGGCAGGCTGGCCCCACTCCCAGGAGGTGGATCTTGAATGGTCTAAGTTAATTGTGATGTAGACATTAGCATGTGATCCAATTCCTGACCAAGATGAGTTAAGGCAGATGAGGGAGCTTCTGGGAAATGCCTCCTCACTTCCAAGACCACAAAGGATGGCCCCTTTTTGCTCTCTGTCACACCTGGAACTAATGTGGCCTTCTTGCCAGTATCAAGGGAGCCAACCTTTTGGAATCTCAGAAAAGCAGAGCCAATGCCCTTATATACTTCTCCTGAATATTGCCTAACTATGGGCCTCTTATTCCCAAGGTAATAAAGTTCTTTATAGGTAAAGCCAATTGACACCTTTTCTGGTACTTGCATCCAAAGTCATCCACTTTCTCTACATCAAGATATGTAGTATTGCCAGCCAGGTGTGGTGGCTCATGTTTGTAATTCCAGCACTTTGAGAGGCCAAGGCAGGAGGATCACTTGAACCTAGGAGCTTGAGAGCAGTGTGGGCAACATAGTGAGACCTCATCTCTACAAAAATCAGCTGGGTGTGATGGTACTTGCATGTAGTCCCAGCTACTCAGGAGACTGAGGTGAAGGACTGCCTGAACCTGGGAGGTCAGGGCTGCAGTGAGCGGTGATTGTGCCACTGCACTCCAGCCTGGGTGACAGAGTAAGACCTCGATTCAAAAAAAAAAAAAGAAAAAAAGATAAATGATATTGTCTAGGTCATTGAGACATCACAAGAAGCTCAGCATTTATATTAAAACACAGCACGGATGCCAGATAAGCGTCTACATATTCAGGTTCTCAACAAGTCCTTACTTTTGGTCCCTAAATTCAACATATCCTTCTATGTTTGCATCTTTCTAGGAAGGCTTGTATCCTAGAATTCTACTTTTCCTCTTCTATAATTCTCTACAGAGGATTACATCTGTTCTTAGAAATGTTGTTCCATATGCCTGTTGCTTCCAAGCATACCTGTGCAACTCTTCACCTCGCTTTTCAGCAGTCTTCTTTCGCCAACTTCTCAAAGGGTGTTTAACATAGGCCTGGACATAACAAGTATGAAAGAGTGAACTTATTGTCTTTCCTCAAATAAATTTCATTTCCTTGTACTTTTCATCTCTGAAAATAATGATCTATTCCATATTTCCCCCAGGAGTTGTCCTTGCTGTCTTCCATCCAGTCAGTTGTCTTATCCTACCAGTCCTTCTTATAGGTGTCTCCTGGTGTAGCAGTCAGGGATCTGGTCCACAAGCAAGAGAGAAGAAATCTGGCAATGTCTTGCAAAATAGGAATCTGTTGAAAGGATATAGGTGGCTCCAAGAACTGATGGATGTTTTACAAAGCATGCAAGTGGTAAGGAGGCCAGAAGCCCAGGCAGAGAAAGTCAGGTCTCTTCACCTTTGCTGCACTGCCATTGCAATAATCTCACCACCAACTCGCTCCATATACTTTTATCACCTATTCAAGATTCAAAGTCCCAGGAGAGAATATTCCATTTGTCAAACTGAAGGCTCATATCCCATCTTCCCCTCCCATTCCTGCTACCCAGGAAGAGAAAATCTGGTCCCTTTAGATTCCATAATAGGAGATGGAGAGATGGACACAGGCCCACCAAGACTACACACAAGGAGGGAGTCCCTTAAAAGGGAGATCACAGACCATAGATAAGAGTGGGAATAATGGGCTGGATGCTCAACAACTAAACAAACAAAAACTAACAACAACAAACTAATGTTCACTAACCATAAATTTTATCTTTTCTCAATTTCTCCAACCTGGCTCTCATCTAGATCTTTGCTACTTTGAGTCCTTGTTTCCCTGTCAGCCACTTATATGGTCCTCCTACCTATAAAGTTGTCCACTTCCCAGGCCCACTTTAATAATTTTCAGCTTCTAGAACAAGTGAACTCAAATTTGGAGATTATCCTGCCTCAAGGACTTCGCTTTTTTTTTTTTTTTCAGTTGCAGTCTCACTCTTGTCACTCCCAGACTGGAGTGCAGTGGCACGCTCACAGCCACCGCAGCCTGGAACTGCTGGACTTAGGTGATCTTCCTGCCTCAGCCTTCCAAGTAGCTAGAAATATAGATGCACACCAGAACTTCACTGTCTTAACCTGAGTAGCCCATCACTACTTCTTAAGTCCTCTATTTTATTTTATCTTCATTATGACCCTTCAACTGTTTCGTAAAGTTCCATATTGCTTCCACATCTGATGTACTCTCAATCTATTTTGCTTCTGCCTCCTTTTGCTCCTGCACTTTTTCTCTTAAGCCCATGCAAAAAGTATTAGTTAATCAATCAACAAATCATTGCCTCAATATTGTCTCTTACCAAATTCCGTCATCTTTGTATGACCACCTCATACCCACTACCCTTTAATATTTCTATATGAAGTAGATCAGTGAGCTATACAACATGAATTAGACAGTAAGATGCAAGGATCATGCCCTAGTTCCTGTTGGTAGCTAAGCATTTGGCAAGATTTGTTAGACATAAGACATTCAATATATGTCTCCTATCCCATTTATCTCCACTCAAATGCCTACTCCTCTGAGGCAACCTCTTTCAATTCTTCTGGATTGTAAGGCTCAGTGTGTCTATGTGTGTGTGTGTGTGTGTGAGAGAGAGAGAGAGAGACAGACAGAGAGAGAGACAGAGAGACAGAGAGATTGTAACATATTTCTAAATAATATGGTTTTCTTGATCTTTCAGTTTCAGGTATATATGTCCTGCTATGGAAAGATAAAATTTCTCTCTTATACTCCATTTATATCTTAACCCTTCCCCTTCCCTGCCTTAATACATCTGTATACCACTTTTCCTCCTATCTTTCCAAAATAGTTAAACTGCTATTTCTGGCTAGGGCATTATTTAGTATTTTCATTATTAGGTCCATTAGGGTAGTATGGACAGCTGGGTCATAATCTGCAGTTACATGAGGGGGAACCCCCCCAAAACCCAGAATTTATTTATAAAAAATTGTGTATTTATTCCTACATGTTTAAACTTCAGTCACCTTCAAAGTACTCTTTGTTTGATGTAATACACCTAATTGAGATTATTTTTCCACTACCTAAAACAGTGTTTGAATTGTCAATTTTGATGCCATTTAGTGCTTCTGCCATTTTTACGTTTCACCTCTTCTACATTGGCAGAACATTTCCCTTCGAGGACTTTTTTTTAATCCAAAGAAACAAACAAAAAGTCTCTCTAAGTGAGATTGGGTGAATAGGGAGGGTGGGGCCTGGGGGTGGGGGTCATGCCATTTTTGGTAAAATACTGCTGAACCCTAAGTATGATGTGGGCAAACACATTGAAAGAATCTTCCCCCAAAATTCACTAAAGTCAAATGCAGCCTATCACAACAATGCTACCTGGTACACAGATGCTGATTACCTAGTGGGGGAAGTCTGTATTACAGGGAGCCCACTCTCCAAAAAATAATTTTGTTTTGTTTTTTCTGATCCCCCTTTGTATTTCCTGAGTTGGTTTTTGTATGAGATAGGTTTTTATTCACCAGATATTAGCTAATACCAAGACTCCTCAACAGATTTTTACAAGTTTCTTCAATATGCTCAACCACACAAGACAATCTAATTGGTTTCATGTCTCCCTTGGCAACATGAAACCCTTCTGCTGCCTCTGACTTCCTGCCCTATCTGTGCTGTTAGTTCTCTCGGCTACCATGGACTGTCCTTTACCATCATGCTGCATATCCTTGTCTCTCTGATGTGTTAAATTACTTATTCTCTAGATTCCATGCCTTCCTTTTCCTTTGCTTAGTCTCTTGTTTTTATGGAGTAAATACTTTGATCATTTCCTGAGAAAAGAGTAAAGGGAGATAATTTTTTCCCCAAGTTCTGCATATCTACAGTGTCATTATTTAAACTCATACTTGATTGATAGTTTATCTAGGAACAAAATTCCAGGATGGAAATCATCACCTCTTAGAATTTTAAAGACATTGCTTGCCCATACCTTAAGAAATAAGACAGACAAGTGGG
>CAUYQG010098915.1:0-17667 GCA_963574415.1 Tarsius wallacei
GTTTGTGTTTCCATATGAATTCCTCTATTATTTTTTCTAGATCTAAGAAGAATGTTGCTGGTAATTTGATGGGTAGTATAGTTAAATCTGCAGATTGCCTTAGGTAAGATGGACATCTTAACAATGTTGATTCTTCCATCCCATGAGCATGGGATATTTTTCCACTTGTTTGTGTCATCTTTGATTTCTTTGAGCAGTGTTTCAAAGTTTTCATTGTAAAGGTTTTTCACATCTCTGGCTAGGAAGATGCCAAGTTATTTCATTTTTTTGTGGCTATTGTGAATGGGATTGTGCTTCTTATTTGGGTTTCTGTTTGTTTATTGTTGGTGTAAAGAAATGCGATTGTTTTTTGCACATTTATTTTATACCTGAGACTTTTCCAAAGTCCTTTATCAGTGCAGGGAGGTTTTTGACAGATTCTCTTGGGTTTTCAAGGTATACAATCATGTCGTCTGCAAAGAGAGATAACTTGACTTCCTCTTTTCCTATTTGGATACCCCTGATCGCCTTCTCTTTTCTGATTGCTCTAGCCAGGACTTCCAAACTAAATTGAACAGGAGAGGTGAGAGTGGGCATCCTTGCCTTGTTCCAGTTTTCAGGAGAAATAGTTCCAATTTGTCTGTTTAGGAGTATGCTGGCCGTGGGTTTCTCGTAGATGACTTTTACTATTTTGAGATATGTTCCACGTATGCCAGATGTTCGAGGGTTTTTCTCAAGAAGGGGTGCTAGATTTTATCTAAAGCTTTTCCTGCATCTAATGGTATAATCATGTGGTTTTTATTTTGACGTTGATGTATTTAATTACATTTATGGTCTTACAAATGTTGAACCAGCCTTGTATCCCAAGGATGAAGCCTACTTGGTCATGATGGATGATTTTTGAGATGTGTTGTTGAATCTGGTTTGCTAGGATCTTGCTGATAATTTTACCATCTATGTTCATCAAAGATATTGACCTGTAATTCTCTTTCTTTGTTGGTTCTTTACCTGGCTTGAGTATCAATGTGATGTTAGCTTCATAAAATGACTTGGAGAGAGTTCCATCTTTCTCAATCACCTAGAATACTTTCAGTAGGATTGTTATTAGTTCCTCCTTATATGTCTTTGTAGAATTCTGCTAGAAAGGCATCTGGTCCTGGGCTTTTTTGTGTAGGTAGTTTTCTTATGACATAGCCAATTTCCTGGATTGTTATTGGTCTATTTAGGGTCTTAAAATATATATTGAATGTCTATTATGTGCCGTGTATTCTTCCAGGTTCTAGGGACACACTAGGGATTGAAGTTCTTAGGAAATTCCTGTCAGATTGGAATTTATAATCTAATGAGGGTATGGGGAGTGAAGTCAGACGGTAAATATATATATTTATATATATATCTCAAAGGATGAGAACTATGAAGAAAAATAAAATGAGGAAGGAGATAGAGAATTGTATTCAATAGGGCAATCAGGGAAGGCTTCATTGAATTTGAATTAAAACCTTAAAGGAGAAAAGATGAATTATGTTATTACCCTCTATTTGGGACTTTCACCATCCCCTCTAAATTGCAGATGACCTAAGTCATTGAACAATTGTGTTCAATAACCAGCAAGACAGTTGTAAAACACTTGAAATGGTAAATCAGTAGGGAATGCCATAGCAATGGGTCATTGTTCTATGCTATATGGTCTAATTCTAATTATATTTATAATTCACTGTTGATGTACATTTTGTTTAAAATGTGCTATGGAAGCCTGTGCAGTAAAACGATGCCAGATTAGAGTACATAAAAGAGTAACCACCTAAAGTAAACATGTAGCTGGAACTACATTATTTACTTTATAAACATTTCAAATGCTTGAGTCTAATTCAGTGGACAAGTGTTTTCTTAAAGCATTGTGTGGCAATTAAGGATAAAGGCTGAAAAAAAAGTCAAGGTCAAGAAGCAGCATTCTGTAATTAGGCCAGAGTTAAGGCAGCTTTTTTGCTAGGAGGAATTCTAAACATGATCAGAATGATAAGTGGGGCTGAAATTGATAAACAGTTTAATATTACAATTGCTTTGTTGTACCCTGACAGTATCACATTTGCTAAACAATGCAAATCCTTTATGAGATAAAATCTCCTGATCATATTTCAAAGCTTTTAGTAGAAAGCAAGTGACAGTTCAGGTTGCAAGATAGATTAGATGAATTTAGTGCCCATTCCAAAGAAGAAGCTAAGTTGATTGAAAAAATAAATTCGGCTACAAAAATAGTAAACACAGAACTCAAAAATTTACAATTCTAGTTATAATCTTGGACATTGTGGCTAATTTTGAGGCAAAACTTCAAAGGCTCATTTGTTTTATGTAGAAAACTCTTTTGAGAGAAAATTATGTTAACATGAACGGTCCTGGAAAAGCAATAAGCAACTGTTGTTGTTTTCCATTAGATTTTTTTTAAAGTTTAGATTTAGAGAAAATCATGATAGCATAATGTTATAATTATTCAGGAAACCAAATATTTAATATATCACAAATTAGATGTTCTAACTTATATAAGATTCAGATACTCGTCCAGCATCTTCCTAGTCTCCTCTACAAAACATGGAGGCACTGAGTCTGTTATTTTATCCTCAGCAGAACATTGCTTCCTCTTCCTCACGCCCAAGCCTCACATATTTTCTGTCATTACTTCTATTGCAAACCTGGGATTCTGTGATCTTCCTTAAACATCATATAGGCAGGATAGTGCCCCCACAGTTTAATTTACATTGTATTAATCTCCATATATCTGCGTTTGTCTTCTACAATTTCTGTGTGTCCATGCTCTCTTGCAGAAATCATGCTATACTGATAGGTAAAAAAGAAAATAAAACCCTGGATCATTAGTTTTGCTTTTCTCCATAAACACATCATTGCTTACCCCTAACTTTTTAACTCTGCTTGACCTCCTTGTAGTGTTAGTATGACCCATTTGCTGAACTTTTCATTAATCTTTAATCATACACGTCCCTGGTCCTCCAATTCCTCTGGCTGATTCTTTCTTATCTTGCATTGTTTTGTCAAGTTATGATTCCTCCCAATCTTGTAGCTTCTATTACTTAAAAAAGAATTTTTATTTGCTGTTGTATTTTCATTCCAGTAAGAATGGAGTCAAAAAATGAGATAGAACAAAAAAAATGCAATTGCAAAAAAGAATATAACAAATGTCAAACTGTCTTGAGAGCTGCTGATTAGTCATATCCTATATCAGGATTAATTCACCCTCCACAGGTCCCTAGTTGGATTCTACTGCCTGATTGTTTTATAAGAAAGAACACATACCAAGTTTGACATTTGGCATAAATAAATACTTTGTGGTGTCTATATTTCTATTTGTGGAGATTTGTCTTCAAACTGAAAATTTAGAATGAACATTTCAAAGTAAGAACAGTATGGGAATATAATTCCACCTAAAGTGTGCCAAATAAGCTTGATTTAAATATAAAGATGGTTGAGTTTAACTCGCCTCATGCTGGCCTTACTTCTGTTTTGATTGTCTTTCTAGATGAGCAGAAATCTCCTGTAGTTCATTGTCAGAAAGAGTTTGAGAAATTTGGATCTAAAATATCATTTTCTGAATTCATGATCTATGCTCTTTTGTTTATGCCATGCTTCAAGGGAAGGGTACAGACATTGTGTAATTAAAATTTAGGAAACATTTTTCAAGTATCTCATGATAACCTTGTGAAAAAGATGGATATATGTGGGTCAGATGACAGGACAGATAAGTAGCTGATGGAACTGTTGTCTCCAGATAGTTGATTAATGTGTGGATATCAATGTAGAAGTTGGCGCCTAATGCCATTCCTCTGAGTGCTGTTCTTGGCCATGTCTATCTACTTCATCGCTTTTATCAAAGATCTGCACAATGACAGGAAGCATGGTCATCAAATTTTGCTAATGATGCCAGGTTTGGAGAAAATTTAATATAATGGTGACAGAATCAATATTCAACTGCTTTTGACAGGCTAGAGGTATGGATGCAAACAAACCAGATGGATATTATCAGTAAAAATATAATGTGCCCAACATTGTGGTCTTCAGTACTTGTCTACACAGCTGAAGGAGATTCTTGAGAGCATGTTTCACTGTGGAAAAATAAGTGGGTAGGCCAAAATGGAGAGAGAATTTTTCGGGTACATGTGCAGGAATCCACAGAATAAAAAGAGAACCTGTGGGCACAGGAATGGGGTGGAGGTACAGAAATAAAATTAGTTCTGGCTGGTTATAGCAGTGGTTAAGGAAAATGGTGAATTGTAGGTTGTAGAATAACTACCAGGAGTCTTCCCTGGGCAACAGGGCTCAGAAGTGAAGACTGCAGTTGGAGAGGATGTGCTGGCAAAGGTAAGAAGGTCCTGGTTTGTGTGACATCCCAAGGTCAATCAGACAGGTATAGATGTCACAGATCATATGACGTAGGAGAAACACTGACGATATGGTGTCTGAAAGACCTAACCTCAAATCTCTACCTCTAACACTTAAATGCCTTGAGCCTCAGTTTTCTTAACAGTAAAATGTGGCCAATACTATTTATCTTGATAGATAAAATAACAAATCACTAATTAAATGGAGACTTTTTAATTTATTATCTTAAATTATTCATCATTAGCCTAAAATTTTTTGTGTGTAATTTTCAGTACTTTTTACTGTGTCTTGTACATTCTTTTTCCCTGTTCCAGCTTTCCTTGTTTATAGGTTTTTGCTTTGAAACAACAACAACAACAAAAACACTTAAATTTGCCTGTGATTTGTCTGTTTTATTATTCTCCTCTGTGAGCCAACTCCTTGTTTATATTATTTTGATTTTTAATAGTTTCTAACGTATTTACTGCTTCTTTCATCTTTATTATTTCCTTCCTTTTATTTTCCTTTCTAACAAAGATCTTAAGAGCTATTCTTAATTATTTTAGCTAACAGAAACAATTAAAGTCATGAATTTTTTTCTGTGTACTCTTTTGACCAATATTTCCACTAGTATTGTTTTAAAGGTGAGTTTATTTCTATTCAGATCAAATTGACACATAATAGTACTGATCTGAAGTATTTTTAATGCTTAATGGCACTGATTTATAATTTTATTGACTTTACATTAGTGAAATGAATACATATAATTACTGATTTTCTATTGAGTTTTGGGTTTCTGCCTAAAATAAAAATATTTTAGAATACAGATTTATTTTCTGCTTAAGGGAGCTTAATTTCTTTTCTACTATGTTTCTATCCATTTTAGATTATTCTCAGTTTTTACTATTGTGCTTGTCACCAGATATATCTTATGTGGTTCATTTTCCTTCTGGTAGCAGTTGACACTGTTGACACTTCTACACAGGTTTCTGTGCCCTTAACTTGCACAGTCAGTCTTTTTCCTAAACTCTAACTTTTCTGAAGATTGGCTCTTCTTCACTATTTTATCTTCCTCAACTCAATGCTTGCATTTACGAAAGCCATCTCTACCCAAGAACCTGTCTTCAACTTGTTCTCATGAGTTTCTCAAGAGAAACCATATACTTCACTTCTTGGTGCCCAGCTCTGACCTCTTTTCCCAGGAAACCTAATGACCTTCTTTGCCTGGATTTCCATCAGAACCTTCAACTCGAGATGTTCAAAACTAAACTCCTTGTCTTCTACCAAACCTGCTTTCCCTAGTCTCTTCTTTCAGCTGATTAATTCTTCCACTTTCATAAGCAAGAAAAATAGTGTTGTCAATCCACCTGACACTGTTGAACACTGTCAAATTTCATAACATAAATATATCTCTCAAATCTGTTTTCTCCTCTCCACCTCCATTAGTGGGGAACTTAGTTCATTTCCAGAGCCTTCTCAACTCTAATCTCAGCTGAAGATCAGTCCATTTCCAACACTGACAGGAGAGTCTTCCATTTATATGCAAACTCAACTCATTATTCCCTGGACAAAACCAATCTTACAATTCTAATTCTCTAGAGAATAGAGCTCAGACTGCTTAGCCTTACTTACTTGATTTTTCTGTTTATAGTTTGTTCTTTTCTGCTGTTTAGCCTCAAATCTCACCATTCTTCTTTGCTCTTGAGTTATTCTCTTGAGTTCTTCTATGCCCTGTGCCTTTTCCTTTTTTCTTTCTTTCTTTTTTTTTTCCTGATTGGAATGTCTCCTTCTTTGACTATTGACCTAGAAAATTTTTATAACCTCTCGATTTATTTTCAAATATCCTCATAGATGAGTCTCTCTAATACTCTATCCTCTTGTCACCTCATAATTTATGTCACTGACTTTTCTATGCTAGGTGTTCACCTTGCAATACTTCTTAATGCTTTCATTAATTACTTACCAAATTACAGATGATCCCTCTCTTACAATGGTTTGACTTACAGTTTTTCGACTTGATAATAATGTGAGAGCAGTACTCATTCAGTAGAACTCTTACTTTAAATTTTGAATTTTGATTTTTTCTTGGACTGATGATATGTGGTATACTCTTTTGAGATGTGAGACTCCCAATCAGTCGTGCAGTCACAAGGGCAAGCAACTTACACTCTACAGTGTACTGCCTTGCCAGTGTTTTTGGACATCATATCTACACAATGCCCATCTACAAAATGCCCATTTGATGAAACTCAAGAGAAATGAATCTTCAGAAAAACTCAAGAGACGAAACTTGCAAGAAGATTCAAGCCAGTCATGGCCATTGCATGGGAGTTAGGGCCTTCACAATCCATGATCCTGACCATCTTGAAGGATAAGAAGTGAACCAGTGACAGCAAAATCATCAACTGTGGTTAAATTCACTGTAATCACAAAGAAAGAGCTAGGCTGATTGATGATATAGAAAAATTATTTATCACATGGTTGGAAAACCAGATGCAGAAGCAAAAACTGCTTAGTCTTCTGATAATCTAGGATAAGACAAGAAGCCATTATGCTATGATAGAAGAGTTGCCAGTCATCCTATGTATATGCAGATGTTTTAGCAAGTCACAGTAGTTCCAATTCTTTAAAAGGTGTCATAATTTTAGGTGTGGGATTTTTCAGAGGCGGGTCTGATTCACATCTATATTCACAGTGCTTACTGTAGTGCCTGGCATGGCTTCATAATGCAAAAATAAAAATGTCTTTAAAGTATGATGTTTGCTAGATCATAATATGATGCTGTGATTATGTTCTGATTGTCTTTTATGATGATATGATAATTTTCCTTAATGTACTTATTGTCTTAAATTCTGTTTTGGTTAATATTACCAACTATCCTTTTTTTTGTTCAGATATGATAAATAAATATTTGTTGAATATCTTATTCTTAGCCTTTCTATGACATACTGCTTTGTAAGCAATCAATCATTGAATTTTATATGCAATCTGAGAATTTCTGCCTTTTAAGTGGTGTGGGAGACAGTTTCATTTTTTTTTTTATTTATTTGAAAGTAGAATTTATTGAGCAGACAGAAAAGCTCCCACAGTGGAGAGGGCTGGAAGGGGTTGCCCAGTTTCATGTTTAATATAAAATGTTCTATTTTTTAAATTTCTTTCAACTTATTTAGCTTTTTATTTGTTCCATTTTTGTAATTTAACATTTCTCTTTACTTATCTTTTTATTTTTGTATAGAATTTGCATGTTTTTTCTGTCTTTAAATGATTTAAACTTTTAATCATCAGTGACTATTGCAGAATAGTATGCATCCTTTCTAATTCTGTATTTTTGTATCTTTTTATAAACAATGAAGATTTTGCTTTTTGTGGCTTCATATGCCATGTTTATTGTATATCTTCATCCATTCATGATTAATCTGGTCTTAAGAATTCTCTAAATTAGTATATATTGTTAGTAGTAATCAGCAGAGTTCTTGTGTCTTCAAATTAATAGTGTTTACTCTTGTAATGAGTATAATAGTTAGTATCAATTCTAAGTATCTCTATTTAGTGAATTTTCTAAGTCTTTCACTATATGATAGTGTCTTGTTTTCAAGCATGAATGAAAACTAACAATATCCCAGTTTTGAGCATATGTTGTTCCATTATTTTTATGCTTCTGCTTTTTCATATAGGAACACAAAGAAGTCTGATTTATATTCCAAAATACACACTGCCTTTTTAAAAGTACATAGAATTCTGTTCTTCATTTGTATTTTTTTCTTTAAAATGAGGTTCTCAGTTGAATTTGGTTTTTAGTTGTTATATATTACATGAGAATCAAAGATACTACTGTATTTCTAGTCCTATTACTTTTTCCGTTCTGAAATATTTAATCAGCCATCCTATTTTTTTCAGAAATATTATTACTTATTGAATCTCAATCCTGTCTTCAAATACGTCAACTTCTTACATACTCTTTGCTTTTTGTAACCTTAAATTTTTATTAATAATATATTGCAGTTCATATTTTTCAACCTTCTTATGTCTTTGATATTTCATTCATACCATAATTTCCTATTATTCCTCTTGGAGACGGTCAATTTTAGATTCTGCTTGAAGCAATTCTGTCTTCTACGGAATTCTTTGCAGAATTCTTTTCTTGGGTTTTGCTTACTTTCCTTGAATCATACTTGTTAATCTTTAACTTCTGCTGCTTTAAGACTAACCATTTCCATCATCCCCTGGCTCTCTGGATGATTTCACCTAGTTGGTTAGGTGGGCATCAGGCCAGGCACATGGTGACTGCTGAGAAAATATTTAATTTTCTTATTTCTGAACTACTCCCTGGGTGATTCCAAGGGAGTCCAACAGAAATTGGGCCCATGGGGCGTGGTTCACAGCAACGTTTTTGCTAGATGTCTAGAAGAATACAGAGTGGGCTCTGTCTAGCCACTTCTCCTCTGGAGATGAAGCCAGTGTGCAAAAGGAAAGAGGAAAGAAAGTAGAAAAGCCACTGGACTCCTGGTCTTTGGATTCTCATCTGCAGAGTGAGGACGAGTATAGGCTTGGCTATCTTCCAAGAAGAGAGCATAGTCTTGCAGGTTGCAGTTTTTCAAGTACAACCAAAAACAAACAAACAGACATAGAACACCTGGGAGTAACACAAAGGAAGGCTGCTTGGAGTAGAAGCAGACTCTCAAGCATTTGCCACCGGAAATCAGAGGGATACAGGGTGTGTGGCCCCACCACCAACAGCATGTAGAGATGTGCTCAACTTTACGGTGCTAGTCATTGGCTTTAGAGTTCTGAGATGAAATTATTTTTATTGAGTCTTATAGCGTCTCTCAATCATGTGTCTATGTTTCATAATTGCTCCTTTACTAGGTCTTTTCAGAAAGGAGCACCATCTGCTTTGTCTTCATGGTCTCTACTTTTAGTGGGAGGTTTTCTTTTCTCCACCCCCTGGCTTTCCACCTTCCTTTTCTCTTACTTCCATTCTGTTCTCACTTAAATTCTAGCCTCACCGTTCTGGTTTGTGTGGTCTGTATGTCAGTGTGGTTTTGACATGCTCTATAATAATAGTTCTCTCAGGCTCTATTTTCTCTGACAGCATTTCTAATATGCTATTAATCAGTTATATTGTTTCTGATGAGCATACTGAGCAGAAGAGTCCAGAAAAATCTCTTAACCGTAGTTTTTGACTTTAACGTTGTGATTTGAATTATACGAGTAAGTTGGCTCTAAATAAGTAGAGAACCACATAGGTTTTGTGCTTTGCAATCTATAGTAGGTCAGAAGACCCTACTAGGTTCTTTCTATGGTAAACAAGCTGTCACACAAAATACAATATGTGGTAGTTTGATGGTGTTTCAGAGCTCATGTTCATCTGCAGTGAGCACTTCAAGCAGTGTATTAGACATGCCATCTTCAGAAACTCAGCAGGGCTCTCTTTATGCAAGTCAGGGCTGAGATGTTTCAGATTTTGTGTCAGGCAAATGCTGTGCTCTTCACACAAGAAATGAACTGTTGCTTATCTATGTGTTTTAAATTAAAAAAAGAAAAACCCCAGTACAGCATTTATGAATAGTCAATTGCAATCCACTACCACTGGCTACATTATAATTTAAGCCACTGAAGAGCTCCAGAAAGCCACCATGGATTAGAATCTAATTGATATCTTTGGGAAAGGTTTGATGACCGCGCTATTGGGGAGCCTAGCAGTCTGCCGTGCAGCGTTGAAAGGGCACCTGTCAGTGTGGGTGAAGAGTTCCAGAAACATGTTCTCTGCTGTCATCCCCACAGGACCTGTGGACCTACAGCCTGACTCATGCCAGTGATGGCTGCGACATTTATGGGCCAGGCTGCATGTCTTTTATCGAGAGACAATTACTGGGGTAGAGCTGAGGCATGACTGAGCCTCTGGGCACAGTAGCTGTCATACCTACTGCCGAGGTTTGTGAATTAATGATCAGATGGATTCAGCAGGTTGTAGACATTAACTTTAAATTGTCAGCTCCCCCGTGAGTGTCCAACAGTCTTCCTTTATACCGTTTCTTTCATTCTGGGTCTGAATTTAGAAGAATAAATACTTTTTAGATAACCCGCTCCTTTGTTTTTTAAGCCACTTGAGAGTCTGAGTAGGAACATTCGGAGTTCCCGTTTCCACTCTGCTTGGTTTTGGTGATGGCTCATTCAGAACATGGTGGGGTATTCCTTGCTTCGACTTACTCATGATTGACATAGCAAAAGACACTGTTACTTTCCTGACCACAGCATCTTATTATGTAGTACTGATGGAATATATTCCATGTCACCTCAGTGAATATTTATATATCTCTCTTTTTTTTTGGCATGGTTCTAATATCACTTGCTTAATATCACTGTGTGTGTGTATGTGTGTGTGTGTGTGTGTGTGTGTGTGTCTGTGTGTGTGAGCAAGAGAGAAATAATCAGCAAGGTATAAATATCTTCTTGGTTGTGCTTATCTTCAGGAATACAACAATAAGTGTTTTAATCTCCTGAGCTGAAAGGAATTCTAGGAGACTGAGCTCGTGGTAGGAAGGACAGAGTGAAGAGTGAAGGAGTGGTGAGATACTTGGTGACCATGGCTTTCTGAGGGGCCAGCATGCTCTGTAAGCATTGTGTAAAAATTCTGACATTTTTAGCTTTGATATTCACATGATAGATTAATGAACATTATTAGATACTCTCAAATTTTCCACTCTTCCCAAAGAAGATTTTTTTTTTGGAGGAAAAGATATTTTTACTCTGATTTTCAGCTAGGATGTCAATTAGCCTGGAGATGTTCATATTAGAGTCAAAGGGAGACTATTAATAACAATCAGAACCTAAGTTAGTTTGAGGAATTCCATCTAGTTTAGAATCTTGGCAACCAGCTAAGCCATTTTTGGTTCTCTTTTCCTTCCTTGTGGGTATAATACTCACACCTACCAGTTGTGAGACCTGCCAACATGCCTATATTCCTTCTTCTGTGTTGCTTTTAGAATGAAAACAACTTACCCAGCTAAAAGAGATGAATTATTAATCACTTATTCCCACTGGGAGAAAATGACACATATGGCTGAGTAGCAGGGGACGTTAGAAAAAGAGCTGTCAAAGGGTGTCCTTTCTTCTAAAATGTTAAAGAGTGCTATTTTTCTCTAAATTTAGAATCAGAGTACCAGTAAATAACGATAGAGTCAAAACCATCGTGGCACTAAATACAAGGGAGTCTAGAAATGCATGGAATAGAGCTATTAAAAAAAATATATTTTGAGACAGGGTCTCGCTCTGTCACCCAGGCTGGAGTGTAGTAGCATGATCACAGTTCACTGTAGCTTCGACTTCCTGGGCTCAGGTGGTCCTCTTGCCTCAGGCTCCTGAGTAGCCAGGACTACACCCATCTAATTTATGTACTTTTGTAGAAACAGAGTCTCACAATGTTGCCCAGGCGAGTCTCGAATTCCTAGCCTCAAACAATCCCTCTACTTTGGCCTCCCAAAGTACTGGGATTACAGGCAAGCCAGAACTAATTTCTGATTTTAAAAAACAAACTAAAATTGAGTTAATTATTGTTCTTACAGATAAAAACATACTTAAGTACACACCTGTTTAGATCTGAGTTTCCTGATTTAAGTTAATATTAACAACCTTTGAAACTACCCCAAAAGTCTGAGATCTACTCAGCTACCACAAAACATGAACACAAATCTAGCATGCTCCACAATACAGAGCTTCAGGAACTCATGAATTGATTCCAAAAGCTGAGTTAAAACTCATACGCATGCCAAGCAGTTTCTATAGGCTAAATACATACTATTTCACACATACATGAGTGGGGAACCAAAAAAATCTGAAATTACCTTTTTGGAAGGCAAGGCCATTGTAGTGCAGGCCTTCTCTAGTAGGTAAGAGTTCTAGGAACCCATCAGCATCAGTGTACCAGCTAGTGTTGTTGTGAGAGGCTGTGTTTGGCTTCAGTGAATTTTTTTGGAGATTCTTCCAATGTGTATACCCATTTCATGATGGGTAATGTATAAGCACACCTGCCCACACCCCGCTTAGTGTTCAGCAGTTTTTGACCAAAAATGGCATGACCGCTGTGTTCCATGCTCCCTATGCATTCAGCCTTGCCCCGAGCGACTTTTTTTTTTTATTTCCCTAGACAAAAAGAAATCCTCAAAGGGAAACATTTTACCAGTGCGGAAAAGGTGAAACAAAAAATGGCATCAAAACGGACAAGTTCAAAAACTGTTTTGAGCAGCGGAAAAAGCACCCTGGCAGATGTATTGCATTAAACAGAGATGACTTTGAAGGTGTCTGATGTTTAAACATGGAAGAATAAATATGCAATTTTTTATAAATATATTCCGAGATTTTAGAAGTCCAGCTTGTGTGTACTAGTTTTCGGATTCATTTAGGTACATTTGTGATTGATACAATACAGCATTATTTTATTTTATTCCTAAACACATGCTAGCTTTTTGTTTAGTCATTGTGCATTGTCTCAATCAAGAGTTTCTTTAAGCTGGGTTTGGTGGCTCAGCCTGTAATCCCAGCACTTTGGGAGGCCAAGGCGAGTGGATTGCCTGAACCTGCGGGTTCGAGACCAGCCTTGGAAACTTGGCGAGACCTTGTCTCTACAACAAATCAAAAAAATTAGCATGGCATGGTAGCATGTGCCTGTAGTTCTGGCTACTTGGAAGGCTGAGGCAGAAGGATCACCGGAGCCCAGCAGGTTGATGCTGGGGTGGCCGTGAGTGTGCCACTTCACTCCAGCCTGGGCAGCCAAGTGAGACTCCCAACTCAAAAAAAAAAAAAGAGTTTCTTTAGGTACAGCCTGTGAGGGGTCCAAATTATTTTGCCATTTGAAGAGATCTTAATTTGCCAGACACTCTCTAGGCAACTCAACTGCAGGAAAGGCATCATTTTTGCCTCCCATGAAAGAAGCTATCTGCTACTTTGACTTGTGTAGGAAGAAAGCATAAGTCAATACAGATTATGTGGCAGGAATGTCAGAGCTCTGAAAAGGCCCTACTGTCATTTGAAATTCTTCTTACTGAAATTCACTTTAATTCAAGGATTTGATCCCTGTTAAAACAGATACCCCCAAGAAAGGTTAAAAATTCACATTTGTATCATTGTTTATCTCTTGGTGTCAATAGTGGATTTGAGAATCTTGGGCATCTGAAATGCATGAATAATATCTGCTAAAAGGGCAAAAAAGAGCCAGGCATGGTGGCTCACACCTGTCATCCTAGCACTTTGAGAGACGGAGGTGAGGCGAATGCCTGAGCTCAGAGGTTTGAGACCAGCCTGGGCAACATAGTGAGACCTTATCTCTCCAATGTAAAAAATTAGCCGGGCTTGGTGGCACACACGTGTGGTTCCAGTTACTTGGAAAGTTGAGGCAGAGAAAAATCACCTGAGCCTAGTAGATTGAGACTGCAGTGGCTGTGAGCGTGCCACAGCACTGCAGCCTGGGCAACTGATTGAGACGTCAACTCAAAAAAAAAAAAAGGGCAGGGGGAGGCAAAAAAGAATAGAGGATTCTAAAACTTATGAACGCAAATAACTTGCTCCAAATTGTGGCCTCATACTGTGTACTTCCATAATTCAAGCCATTATAGTGAATAGCACTGCCTTTCAGCTTTTCAAAAGAAAGATTCATTTACACATGAACATCAAGTTTGTGATGGGCATACAATGTGCAACATTCAGCAATATGCTTTAAACAACAGGATTCTTTTTGAAGTCTAGAAGAGTCTCATTTTATAGAACCAGAGCATTTTCATGTAAGAAAGATGTGCTAGAACAATCCTCTCCTGTAATTTCTTTTGTTCCACCAATAACTTTATCTCAGAAATTGATTTCCTCTGTGATGGAGAAAAACAGCTTACATTTCTAGTGGAAGATGTGTTTGTGTTTATTGATATTCTACTTCTCTATATTCCTCATACCCAGTAAGTTTTAAGGAAGGTAAGCTTTGTAGCAATATTCATGAGACATGTCCCTGGAAGTCCACCAGGACTTCGCCACAGTGAGAACCATGTGTCAGCAGCGGTGTGCCTAGCATTTGGGGCAAGGTGATACTTCATTGTGCAGGAGTCAATTGTATGCTTCAGAATATTGTGAGTCCTGGCCACCAAATTCCATGAGCACCACGCAGTCACTGTGACAACCACAAGGCACCCCTCTCTATTTTTTTACTCCTCAGAGAAAAATATAACCTAAAGGGAACACTTCTACACTGTTGGTGGGAGTGCAAACTAGTGCAACCTCTGTGAAAAACAGTGTGGTGATTCCTAAAAGCTCTAAATATCAACCTCCCATATGACCCTGCAATCCCCCTACTGGGAATATACCCTGAAGAACTCAAATCACTCTATAAAAAAGATACCTGCACACGAATGTCTATTGCAGCATGGTTCACAATAGCAAGAACCTGGAACCAACCATGCTGTCCATCAAAAGAGGACTGGATTTAAAAAATGTGGTACATATACACGATGGAATACTATGCAGCCATAAAAAAGAACAAAATCATGAATTTCACAGCAACTTGGATGAAACTAGAGTCTATAATACTCAGTGATCTCTCACAGAAACAAAGATCTGAGTATCACATGTTCTCACTCATATAGTGGACCTTGAACATCTATCATAACACTATAAGAAAAGGACTGACAGTGGTGGGAAACTATGGGGGGGAGGGGAAGGGAGGTTGGATTAATGGTAGTCAATATCTGTCTGGGGACAGGGAGTCATCCCTTATCAGCAAGGGTGCCTGAACGATGCATATTTGTATACCTAACCCTTAAATGTACCCCACATTTTTAATATAAAAAATGTGTATTAAAAAAAAGAAGAAAGGGAAACGAGGCCACGGACGGTGGCTCATGCCTATAATCCCAGCTCAGTGGGAAGCTGAGGTTGAAGGATCACCTGAAGCCAGGAGTTTGAGACCAGCCTGGGCAACATAGTGAGACTCTCCCCCAACCTCCCAAATTAGCCAGGTGTGGTGGCACACCTATAGTTGCAGCTACTCAGGAGGCCAAGGGAGAGAATCCCTTGAGCCCAGGAGCTCAAGGCTGCAGTGAGCCATAATGTCACCACTACACTCCAGCCTGGGTGACAGAGTGAGACCCAGCCTCTAAAAGAAAAGAAAAAAAAGGAAGTTGGGACTTGGAGCCTAACTCCACCATGCTCTCAGAGAAAAACAAATTGTATGAGCACTTGCAGCCACCAAATTGGTTCATTCAAGTCACAAACATCCCTTCAACCTAAGCAGGCCCAGGCACTGGCATGGTAATAAATTTTAAAAATGAATAAATAAGGCATCATCATTAAGAGGACATTTTCAGCCTCCATTTGCAAGGGTTGGCTCTCAAGGGCTCAAGAAACCACAGAGGCAGGAAAATGAGAGGCAGATAAGGAGGAAGAGGAGAGAATACTAGAGCTGCTTCTCTGACTCACCTCAGGCGCAGATGGACTAGAAATGCTCTGCCCATGATCATCCCAGGAAAGCCTGTGTTTGCCAGAGAGCATCACTGTGAACGACCTTACCAGTGGGTCTCCAGTGAAGTTCCAAGCCCAGCAGTGCCCACATCGCCCAGGAAACCAGGTGCGGTAGCTCATGCCTATAATCCCAGACTTCAAGATGGGAAGATCACTTGAGCCCAGGAGTTTGAGACTCGCCTGAGCCAGATAGAGAGACCTTGTCTCTACAAAAAATCAAAAAATTATCTGGCTATGGCGCCGTGTGCTTGTAGTTCCAGCTACTCACTGCTCAGGAAGCTGAGGCAGAAGGATCACCTGAGCCCACAAGGTCAAGGCTACAGTGAGCCGTGATCGTGCCACTGCACTCCAGCCTGGGTGACAGAGTGAGACTCCAACTCAAAATACATAGATGATGATAGAGAGATAAATGATGATGATGAATAGATAGATGATAGATAGATAGAAAAACATTGCCCAGGAACTTGTTATAGATAATAGTTCTCAGGTCCCATCCCAGAACAACTGAATCAGAAACAGTACAACCCAGGCGATCTGGGTTCTCCCAAGCCCTCCAGTAATGTAGATGTACGCTCAAGTTTAAAAGCCACCAACCCGGCCTGGCACAGTGGCTCACATCTGTAAACCCAGCACTTTGGGAGGCTGAGGTGGGAGGATCCCTTGAGGCCAGGAACTCAAGACCAGCCTGGGCAACATAGCAAGATCCTGTCTGTATTCTTTTTAAATTAAAATTAAAATAAATACATAAAATTAGTTGTGCATGGTGGCACACATCTGTTGTCCCAGCTACTCAGGGAGGCTGAGGCAAGAGGACTGCTTGAGCTCAGGAGGTCAAGGCTGCAGTGAGCTATGATCCAACCACAGCAAACAACCTGAGCAACAGAGGAAGACCTTGTCTAAAAAGAGCTACCAAGCTAATAAGACCAGATCCTGCTTTCCTTGTGTGTTTGTTTCTGTTTCACCACTGTGGCCAGGCAGCTCTCCAGAACCAGTTTCCGAGTATAGGAGCCGCTACTTCCCAGCACTTGTCTGTGTCAGGCGCTTGACACAAGTCCTATCACTTTCACAACAAGAATATGAGGAAGATGCCATTATCACCTATGCCAGATGAGAAAACCAGAGCTTAGAGAGCTTGAACAAACTGCCCAGGTTACCTACAGTAAAGGGCAGGAACGAGGATCTGAATCCAGGTCAGCCAATGCCAAATCCTGTCCTCTTCACATCACACTGCCCACTGGTGACAAAAAGAGACATAGAGAACACAAACAGATCAGCACCACCCAGGCCAAAGTGTGAACCCTGGCAAGTCTGTCTGTAGTGTCCCTTGCTCACCAATTCTGGGGTTCATCAGGCCTCGGGCAATACCCCAGGGGGTTGTTAACCCTCAGGTCCTGATACTGCCCCCTAGAGGCCAAGGCTTCTCACACTGCAAGCGTTCCTCTAGGCTTTCCAGCTTTCTAGCTGTGTGACTGTGAAGCTTACTCAGCCTCTCTGTGCTCCCGTTTCTCATCTGTAAATTGTAAGCCATCAGTGTTATTAAGAGAATTAAATGGAACCGGGCTCGGTGGCTCAGCCTGTAATCCCGCACTTTGGGAGGCTGAGGTGAGTGGATTGCCTGAGCCCACAGGTTCGAGACCCGCCTGGGCAACTTGGTGAGACCTCATCTCTACAATAAATCAAAAAATTAGCCGGGCATGGTAGCGCGCGCCTGTAGTTCCAGCTACTTGGAAGGCTGAGGCGGAAGGATCGCCGGAGCCCAGCAAGTCAAGGCTGCGGTGGCCGGGAGCAGCCACCGCACTCCAGTCTGGGCGACAGAGTGAG
>CAUYQG010098916.1:0-65024 GCA_963574415.1 Tarsius wallacei
ATTGAACTATACATATTTTTATGATATCTTCAAGGAGATAAAACATTCTATACTAACTACTACTTTTGAACAGCAGGAAACATTTGAGAAAATGTTATCGCAAAGCTTGCAGCCGCTTTTACCTCAGGCCCGCTGTAATGCCTCTGCGGTGTCCGTGGACAAGTTCCGTGTGGGGAGCAGGCCCCCTGGGAGAGATCTGGAGTCTTTCGTGTCTTCTTCTGTGGAGGTCTCACAGACCATGCTGCCCGGTCACCATCTTGGCCCCCCGAACTCTATATACAGGTTTTTATGTGAACAAAATGTTTTCATGTTTCTTAAGTACATACCCAGAATTGGAGTAGCTGGGTCATATAGTAATTCTATATTTAACTTTTTGAGGAGAGGCCAGATTGTTTCCTATAATGGCTACACCATTGTCCTTTCTACCAGCAATTTATTAAGGTTTCAATTTCTCCCAATCCTCACCAACACTTGCTTCTGTCTGTTTTTTTAATTATAGTCATCCTAGTGACTATAAAATGGTATATTATTGTGATTTCTCCAATTCTTTTAAGTGTATGAATAAAAAAATAACATTTTTCAATGAATGGTTAATTAGTTACTGAGGTAGCATGCAATATGTGAAAATGTTTTGTTTAAGGAGCATGTCAGAACAGGAGATAGCAATAAATTTGATCTTGCAGATTAGTATACAAGGCCTTGACTCAAAAGGAAAATATTATTCTCTCATATTCAGAGAAGATGGAATGAAGAAGTGAATCTCTTACTTGCGAGAAGCAGATGAGGTTATTTAGGATGCTCCAAAACCATAAATATGTAACAAAAGGATCATAAAGAAAACAGACATAGTTTAACATATCATTCCCAGAAGGAGAAGTTATCATGAGCTCTCATTGATAGAGGGATGAAGTGGCAGGAGGAAAATTTAAAACTATCTTCTTAAGGAGAGAGGATGGAATTTGTAGGAAAGGTTCTTTCTGCAGAGAAAAAAGTAGGTCTGTTGGTGACTCTTGTGGGTGGTGATAGCCATTTCCCCAGCAGATAGTCTCTGATAGGAGCAATAGTAATGGCAAGAATGTGAGGAGCAGAGGCTGGAAGGCAGGTACCTTGAAGGTGAGCAACAGAAAATTCCTTTGTCTCAATGAAACTGGAGAAAAGAAATATGGCATAAAAACACCTGAACATCAGTGTAACCCTAAGGAGGGAAAGACCAAAATGATTGAAACTCAATTTCTTCCCACCAAGGCAAAAAGGAGATCCAGATCCATTTATTTTAACTTGAAAAAAATGAAGTAATATGGCATTCTTGTAGCACAGTGTGTTGGAATAAAATACATGTGAACTGTTGCCTGCAATTAAGCATCCTGTAAAACAAAACAAAACAAAACAAAAAAAACCAAGCATACTTCATACAAGAGGAGGGGAATATCATATAATTAACATTCCTCTTGATTCAGAGCACGTTCTCCTAAGTTTGCCTTATGGCCACAAAAGCAGTGCTTCTGGCATTTTGGAGGCTCTGGATGCTGGGAAAGGTTCTCAAAGACCATCTAGTTAATAGGGAACAAAGTTTATCTTCTCTCCCGTGCTCAGGAGAGCCTGATCAATTCCGGGTTGGGAGGTTGTCAAGCTAATAGCAAGCTTTGCGATAACATTTTCTCAAATGTTTCCTGCTGTTCAAAAATAGTAGTTAGTATAGAATGTTTTATCTCCTTGAAGATATAAAAATATGTATAGTTCAATTTTATTTACAGAAATACTTTCCTATGGCCAGAAGACAAATGTTGGTTTAACCATATAGAGGAAGGTAGAATTACTTTTTCTTAGGGAGGTGTTGGTTACTGTCAGCTTGCTTATTCCCCACGTAGCTGTGCAATAGATTTCTTTCCACAGTGCAGCAACAACCACAGATCTTGATTTTTCTCTATCTTGATTTCATTGCTTTCTAATAGGAAATGATCACAACATGGAAAGAGAACAAGCAAACAGGTATTGACATGACATTTTCTTTCTGTAGCTGCCATATCAGCCGAAGTTAGTATTTTTTTAAATAGATGTTGATAACCAACTTCTACATCACCACAATCAATACAGTGCTCAAAAACAGGATAAATTTCCAATATGACGCAAGTAAACTCCATTTGCTCACCCTCACCTTATTTACAGAAGAAACACTGAAACACATGGAAGTCAAGAAATTTATCTAAAGTGAAGAGACAAGTTAGTTGGAAAGATAAGACTTGAACTGTGTTTTTAAACTTTTAGTGTAGTGATTTCCTTGTATGACAGGCTGTCTATTCATTATGACAAAGTCTCAGAGATTTTCAAATATTAATATCAATATTATTTTCACCTCTACAGAGGAGCTAAATTAAGATCAGTTTCTTTAAATGGCAGTTTTTATTTTTAATTTTCACTTTGAGCTATTATTGATGCTTATTGATAGAGATGCCTTGAGTGGAGAAGTTCAGATGAGTAGAAATTGAAAATATAAATAATTTACATAATCATAAAGCTATTCTAACATATGGCTTTCTATATAGTAGTGATAATCTCTTTTCCTTTGGGCAATCACCATTCAGTTTTCAACTTATTTTCAAGTAAATGAAGAGACTTAATAAATGTATCAAAGTAATAGCTGTAGTATTTTCTAGATTCCTAGTGCTAAAGCATAGGTACATACTTGGCTATTTCCATATATCAGTTCCCTAAGTCCTTTAACTTCAAATATTTAAGGTGCTAAACCTTGTATGCTGATGCCCCATGAACACAGCAATTTTAGCTCATCACAAGCACCTATAAGTACAAATGGTTTTCTTAGAATTTATGCTCAGCTTTTCTCTGCAAAGCAAAAGAAATCATCAAGAGTGTGGAGAGACAGCCCACAGAATGGAAAAAAAATATTTTCCAACTGCACATCTGACAAAAGCCTAATATCTGGGATCTACAGGGAACTCAAACATGCTGAAAGGAAGAAAAAAACAAAAACAAAAACAAAACAGCCTCACTAAAAAGTGGGCAAAAGACAGGAACAGACACTTCTCAAAAGAAGACATACAAGTAGCCAACAGACACATGAAAAAATGCTCAGCCGCACTAATCATCAGAGAAATGCAAGTCAAAACCACATTGAGATACCACCTAACTCCAGTAAAAAATGGCCATCATTAATAAAACAAAAAACAATAGATGCTGGTGAGGATGCGGAGAAAAAGGAACACTTCTACACTGCTGGTGGGAGTGCATGCTAGTTCAACCTCTATGGAAAACGGTGTGGTGATTTCTAAAAGAACTAGAAATTAACCTTCCATATGACTCAGCAATCTCCCTTTTGGGAATATACCCGGAGGAACTCAAACCATTCTATAAAAAAGATACCTGCACACGCATGTTTATTGCAGCACTATTTACAATCCCAAAAACATGGAACCAATAGTCCTGCCCATCGAAAGTGTACAGGATAAAAAAGTGTGGGACATATACATGATATAATATTATGCAGCCATAAAGAAGAACAAAATTATGGGCTTCACAGCAACTTGGATGGAGTTAACTTCCATAATATTCAGTGATTTATCACAGAAACAAATAACTGAGTACCACATGTTGTCACTCATAAATGAACTGTTAACATTTACCATAATACTGTAAAAAAGGGGTTGGCAGTAGCTAGAAACTGACGGAGAAGTGGGCACATAACATTAATAAGGGTACATGATCTCAAACCAGGCAAATTGGGGACCAAAAAGATGAGGACCACTTGTATACCTAATTCTGAATTGTATCTCACATCTTTAAAATAAAATAAAAAATAAATTAATAAAAAAATAAGACAAATACTCCAACATTTTTTTAAAAATAGAAATTATACTCAGCTTTTCTTACTTTGTGTTCACACAGAGTTGAAAACATAAATAATTTACATAATCATAATTAACTCATGCATACAATAGTATCTAAGATTCTTGCTGAGTTGAACTATAATTTATCATAGACTTTCCTGTACATAAATTTGCTTCATTTTTCAAAAAGATCACGCAAGGTGGACATTGTTATTATTTCTGTTTTTTATAATTGAGTGCCAAATTAATTAAGTGTTAGCCTCAACAGCAGACTTAGATGTGGGCCTCGATTTTATCAAAGTTACCTACAAAAATCTTTCTACTACACCCTCAACCTCCCTAATGCCTATGAAACACATCTTACTAATTCCATACTTCATGTTTTTGTACTCTTGTTTCTAGTTCAAAAGTACTTTTTTCAAGGAAGTCTTCTTAAATTAAGCCAACCCTAATCTAGTTTCTTGCTATGATATATGCATTCAATATTTATGTTTAGTTTGATTGCATCGATTTCCACTTGTTAACATACTCTTGATAAATTTTCTTATGTTAATTTGGTATGTCACTTTAGAGACATTCAGAAATTTTCCATTTTCATTATGGAAGATAGAACCAAAATAACTGGTCATTATGGTGACTAAAGTAGCAAGCTTATTTGAAGAAAAGTTCACTGTTACTCTCCATGTTACTTATCAGATAATTAATTTCTATTAAAGGTGACCTAACCAAGATATAGCATTTATAATATTCTAACAGAAGGCAACACCGAATGAGATATATATCTTCTTTTTTCATAAAGATTAAATATTTCTTAGCTTCGGTGGCATGTTAGATAATATTTTAAATTAAAAATATGTATTTAACTTAAATCTTATAAACTTAAATTACAAAGGAAATTTTAATTGAGATAGAACTCAGTTTAGCACTGAGTTTCATGATTTCAACATGCTTAATTTTATGTTACTGCTTTTAATTTTTTTCTACCAGAATAATGGCCATACTATGTTCTCGGAAATCTGGAATATGTTCCATTTGAGAATTTTCACTAATAAAGTGATTTTTGAAAATATCATCTAGATAAGAATTCAATATCTCAATAACAGGCTTTGAAAAATAACTATTTCAGAGTCCCAGGCTTCTACTGTAGGCTTTTGGAATATGCACAGTCACTTAGGTTTCTTTGACATTGTAGATTGACTCTCCTCATGCATCTTTATAGTATTCACTTTTTCTAAAAAGTGCTGAGAAAGCTTGACCTTTGAGTTATAAATTGGTGACATTCTGAGAAGAACTTGATCCAAATAATGGTCTGTGCTGGGTATAGTTGATTAGACTAACATGTAAAACAATATCTTACATATTCTGCTTAGACACTCTCACTCTCTTGAAAAATTTTTTTTTTCATGTTCATGCATCCTAAGTGACAGACATAAATCTTGAAAACTTGGACATTGCATGTATTTGAACGTTACATTAGCCCTCATCACAGAATCATCTAATCAGGATCAGGACAATTTTGGTGCTGGTGAAATAGGGCAATTGATCCTGTCTATCACTGCTACATCATCTGGTTAGTCAATTTTTGCCAATTAATTTACCCTCTTCCTCCATTTTTTTACTCTCCAAAATATTATGTTAAAAAATTAATTAAATTACATGTGTGTGTAGGATTTCTAAATTATGGAAACTACATTAATGGTATATACTGTTATATTAATAGGTACTTCTTATTTTTAAATGTTCTGCTATCTCTATTTGCATGTACGAATACATTTTTGATACAGCTCGTGAATATTATATATTTTTCTTTTTATGATATTGCCGCAGCCCGCGTGGCTGCCTTGAGGGTCCCGAGTGAGCGGCAAGAGATTAAGAAAGACACAGACACAACAACATAAAGAAAAGCTGGGGCCAGGTGGGACACTTTCCTCTGATGGAGAAGTGGCCCCGAACTAACTTAGCATGTTTGTTTTATAATCAAGCACAAAGGATGTTGGAAAGGATTCAAGGTCTGGAGAGAGATATAACAGAATTTTGTTGCTACCTAAAGGCGAGCAGTTCCGTGGCTATCTTGTTGTAACTAAGGCTTTATCTGTACTATGTGCACCCAGATGTGTGGACATCTGAGATGCCATTTCGTGTAGCAGGCTGCATCCCCTGAGTTTGGCTAGGATGCAGAGCTATCAAGCCAGACCTTGCCTTCGCTTGGGGCTATTATGCGAGACCTTGTTTTCGCTTGGGGCCTTTACTCAAGGTCTGTTACAGTGAAAGCGCTTGTCTGCTCCTCACATCACATCTGCTCCCGACATGATATTAATCCAGAAAGGATGCAGATAAAACGATAATATAAAGTACATATAGTCACAGAACTAATATAATCAATTAAATAGTTACTGAATATGCAGACTATCAAAGTAAAAATTAACTTTATTCCTGTCAAGCAATACATAATACATAAATAAAAGCAATATAGGAGAAACAGATTCCAAGATGTACTATAACACCTAACAGAAACACTATGCTACTATATTCTAATATTCAGTGATCCCAACTACATTGTTAGCACCTCTCACCTTGTGTGTATAAGTCTAAATATCATCTGGTATTCTATTTGTGCAAAGTTGGGGGGAATAAATAAGGAATGAAAGAGAGTAAAATAGAAGAAGGGATGGAGAAAGGGTTTGGAAAGAGTGAAATGGGAGAAGAAAATGGGAAGGAAGAATGAAAATAGAAGCATAAAAAGAAAGAAATCAAAGATGGAGACAACAAAAGTTATGAGCATATGGGGCACAGCATAATATAACTTCCTAATATCCATAATTTCTTTAAACTTTTAAGTATTAGTTAATTAAAAATAATTAAAATAAAAAATGTATAATGGCTGGCAGACATGGACGTATTGAAAACATACCAGTTGGGCCCAACTATTTTAGTGAATTCAACTTTAGTCAAATTTTGTTTTATTTAAAATCCTGCTGATGCTAAAATAATAGTTTTATTGATATTGATATTTCTTAAAATGGTCAAATAATTAAGGACTTAATATTATAATACAGTTTACAGTTAATTAAAATCTATGAGCCTACTATCTGTTCACTCACAAAGAAAATGGAGGACTTCAAATTGCTTTTAAAATTCTAGTCATCTCTTAGAAACCCTACAGTGCTCTAGTTTATGCCATAAATTAGTTTATGCCATAAATTAGTTTATTCCATAATTATCAAAGATGTCATTAACTCTGAATACAGGGATACTTTTCTTTTATTGCTGCTATAATTTTGCATGTCAGTTACTGTCTTTCAATTCAAGAATAAACTGATGAATTTTAAAAAGTGTAATTAGTAATTTAAAGTTGTGTTTTTTATTTGTCTCATTCACTCTATTTGATTCTTTAAAAATTTTAGGTGTTTATAACATGATATGTTGATAACATATAACGTAACTATACATTATCAATTCAATGATTGGCTTTCCAATGTTTACCAGATGAGAATTATCAAATATAAATTATTATTCAACAAATAATATTCTGATAGTACTGATGGTCTCACATAACTGAATTTTAGTTAATTAAAATGTTATTTGAGTACATAATTTTTAAAAGTGTTTTCAAACAAACATTCTCATGCTGTAAATTGAGTATGATTAAGCAGTATAGAGTTTCTTAAATTCTAGTGGATATCAGAGTCTCCTGGAGGGCTTGTTAAAACACAGATTCCTAGAGCACATCTTCAGAGATTCTGATTTAATAAAGTTTAGAATGGGCATATGAATGTTCATTTTTAATGAGATCACAGGTAATACTGATACTGTCAACTTGCTGACCACACTCTGAGTAGATTCCAGAGTATGATTCAGTCTATTTAAAAAAAAAATTCATTAAAAAAAATTTTTTTGCAACTTCTGATAGCTAGTTTGTTTTTTAGTTAAAGAGCAAGTAAGCAAGTAGTAAGATAGTATATCTTAAAATTAGCTAAGACAGTTTCTCCTTCCTTTCTACAGGCTTCTGTAATTTGTAAGTGAATGTTGCCAGCATTGGGGAGCAGAGGCTTGAGGAACAGTGAACTTAGTAGAAAAGAACATAAAATTTGGAAACAGACAAGATTTCAAATCTCAGCTTTAACATTTATTAGCTATGTGCCCTTGGGTATATTACTAAAACTTTCTGAATCTGTTTTTTTACATTTGTACAGTAAGAATGATAAGACCTATATGAAAAGGTTTTTGTAAGCTTTTAACACATTAACTGATGTAGATACATTATGAAAGCTGTAAAGCACTCAGCCCATATCCTTTGAGACCTCACTCTGCTTGATATGCCCTTTATTTCCACCTGCATTTTCAACTTTTCCATCTTCATTGGCTCTGTCTCTAAGCCAAAAGACATACTTTCTCCTTCATTTTGAAAATAATTCTCTTTGATACTATGAAACTGCTAGTTCTCTCCCAGTCTTCCTCATAACCAACCTTTGAAAAATTACATACACTGACTACCTATAGTTACATACTGCTTAGTAGTTCATCTCATAATTGTAGCTAGAATTCTGCTGCCACCACTAAAATGAAACTGCCTTCTTAATGAACACATTGACTTTGTAAGTGTTAAATCAATCCCTAATCAACTGTGATATCTCTTAACCATGTGACTTCTAGCTCTAAGTGGGTGGAATGGCTCACTGACTATTTGCCCTGGAAACTCTTCCCAGTCTCAGCATCATCAACACTTTTCCTCAGACTTTGCTGGTATCTCTTCTACTGCGTGCCCCTATTTTCCCTCAGTCTTCCTGCTGTCTCTGGGAGATTTAATCTTACATATGCCTTCAATTTTCAACTCTGTGCTGTGAAAATTCCTTAAACCCACACGTCCCATGCAGACCTCTTTCCTAAGTTGCAGACCCATCCAACTGTCAACTGGCTACCATTACCTTGATGTCCACAGTTAAAGTAAAAAAACTAAACACTTATAAAGAATATGCCCTTATATTTTCTATATACCCACAAGAGTAAATGGAATTTCCACATATCAGTCCTAAATGGCTACCTAAGGGAGTTCTCTTTGCCAGGAAGATAATGCACCCTTTCATCATCTGGAAAACATCTGACTGTCCTTTATTTCAAACTTTAGGCATTATTTTCCCAGGAATCCTTCTCTGACCACCCAAGTAGCTTCTTCTGTATATTTCTCTAGAGCCCTGAACCTAAACAACAGCAGGGTTTTTGGCCATTCCCCCCATTACAAGTTTCATGGGGAAAGAGTCTGTTCTATCTTTGTAACTATTAAACGATCAGTTCACAGATGAACACTGGCTTAAAATATTTTTTGACTCCCTTTTCCAAAATCATTCAGGCATTTAACCAATAATAATCACTATGTCACCATTTTTTTAGGTTGGGCATAAGTGGAACAGACAAAGTTCCCACATCAGGTGTCAGTGTCAGAGACAGACAATGAACAAGTTAAGACAAACAAGTAATAAATAAGCACAAAGGTCTAGTCACTGTGAATGAGAAAGGACTGCACTGAGTAGGAGAATGACAGAGGGGAGTTTGTTTAAATAGAAGGGTAGACACTTAAAGTTGGCTGTTTTTTAAAGGGATCAGGTCATGCACAGAGGAAGCAGCACAAGCAAAGGCCTTCTTGTGGGAATAGCCTGCTTGCTTTAATTTGGGGGTGGGGGGGGTCACCCTTCCCCCAGCCTGAAAAGAGAGATGTGTAGAAGTGAAGGAAGTGAAGGGAACTACAGTGTGAAAAAAGACTGACGAATTAAGTAAAGTCCACTTCATGCAGAGACTTGTCAAATACAAAACGTTTACTTCTAAAGTACATTCAGGAATTTTCAACGTTCTAGCTATTGTTTACAAAAGATTCTCAGAAATATTTTTTTCTTTAATAATCTTAATTCTGTATAGCAATTAACTTTTAGTTGTACTTTAGTAGTGCCTATATCTTTTCTGAAAATGAGTTTTATGCACTTTGCTAGTAGTCACTTTGCTTATAACCTTTTTTAAAACAACAAAGAGCCTTGAAGATATAGCCATGCTTTTCATTAAACCATGCATCAGAATAGCATTGTAAATATAATTACATATAAAATCTCTAGTACATGTATAATAAATTAGATTTATGTCATCACTTTAATGAAGAAAAACAGAAACCCTATATGTTTATATTATCATGAGAAACTGAGGTACCAAAAGGTTATTTTCCAAAATAATTTATTTCAGAATACATTTTTTCTTAAACAATATTGAGTATCAAAAATCTCAACTTTTTTTTTGTTGTAGTAGCTTTTTTTGTTGTTGCAATAACAATTCCAAGTATCACATATTTGCTTAACTGCAAAATTTACAATATAGTCTTATCCTATGCATGTGCATCAACTTCAGATTTAAGACTACATTTCCAAATTCTGAGTCTATAAAAAGCTTTAAAATGTCTAATGACTGTTGCCTATTTAATAAATCTAAGTGAATAAAGTGATTGATTGTTTAAAATATCAATTACCTCTATTAGAGCCTCTCATCCTGGGTACATTTTAGGTTCAATAACTCCATGCTATAAGATACTGTCTTGTGCGTTATAGGACTTTGAGCTGCTTTCCTAGCCTCTACTCATTAGGTGCCATTTACAACACCTAGGCTCCCAAGTTGTGACAACCAAACGTCTGGTTGAGAACTACTTGTTATTATGTTTCAGCAACCTGAGGCATCAGTTTTGAAATATAACATTTCATTATGTCCCTGTTTTAAGTCTTTAACATCCAGCACAATCCTTAGTGAAATCTGTTAACTGTATGCATCTGAATACCAAAGGTGGTTGATAATTTTTTGAAAATGTCTCAGATTTTGTTGAATTGACTAGTTGTTTTGATAACAAACATACAAGAAAACATAAAAGCTACCGAAGATAATCATTTTTAGCATTTTGAAATTTTTTTTGTCTGCATACATGTTTTTTATAAAATTGGGAAATGTGTATGTGCAATGTTTTATTTATGGAGTATGGTTTTCTGTTTTATATAATATCATATTGTATGTACTTGCCTATGTTATTAATATTCAATAAAAACATTAAATTGTTTTTTTATGTATCACAATTCAGAAAGATAATTGATTCATCTACCCGTCTCATTGGGTATTTTTTCTAAATTTTTTAAATTACGACAATCTATAAGTGTTAAGAAAATAGTTTAATACATAACTGTCTAATGTGGGCTTTTTTAGTGTGACTTTCTTATTCTTCTATACAAGATGCAAATTTAGGGGTAATTTTTCCCCCCTTATACTTGGCTTTTTATCATTTTCTTTTTGATCTAATACTGAAAGAGTTATATTAAAAAATAACAATGTACTTACATGTGATAGAAGGAACTAAAAGAAAATCTACCCACAGAAACACACACAATGCTTCCAATTTCATATTTTTTTTCTGTTTTTACAGGCAAAACAGATTGGAGATAAGTTTTTCCCTATTCACAAATTCTAAAATGGTACAATTGCTTCCTTGATGAAATGATAAGTTAATTGTACCTTCCAATAATTATGCAAATATTGAAAGATAATTTGGTCTTTTTCACTTAAACCTAGGTATAAGAATAATCCATCCATACCCAGCTATGTGCCTAGGTATATATATCTTGGTATATACCAAAGAGAAAAGAGAACATATATCCACACAAATACTTGTATGCAAATGTTCATAGCAACATTATTTAAAATAGCAAAATGTAGAAACAACCTAAATAACCATCAACTGAAGAATGGATAAACAAAACAGGGTATATCCACACAATGGAGTCTTATTTAACTATAAAAGAGAATGAATAACTGATTTGTGCTACAACATAGATGAACCTTCAGAACATAATGTTAAATGAAAGAAGTCACCACAAAAAGCCACATATTGCATTATTTCATTGATATAAAATGTCCAGAATAGGCAAATTCATAGAGACAGAAAATAGATTAGTGGTTTCCTGGGAAGGCCAGAGGATGAAGTAAAGAGGGACTGCTAATAGTTGTAAGGTCTGATGATGGTTGTACAACATTGTAATCGTAATAAAATCCACTGAATTGTCCACTTTAAAGAAGTAGGTCTCATGGAAAGTGAATTATATCTCAATAAAAATAAATAGAAAATCATAAGAACAATCTACCTTTAATTCATTTTGTAATAAATACATGTGGTATCTATGCTGAAAAAATTAAGAGAACATATAGATATCACCTCCAAGAAAGGAGAAAACTCTAGTTGATAAAGAAACTGGAAACCTATTCTTCAGTTAAGAGAAAAATATTTTAAAAATTCTTCAAGCCTCAGTTTCCACTGCTTAAAAATAAAGGAGCTTGGTAGATTATTCAAGATGCCTATATAAAATATCTCTACTTGTAACAAACAACAATTCCCCTGGAAACTCAAGGGTTTCACCACAAGCTAACATCTAGCATCACCTTCGATTTCCTGAAATAATGCATTCTAATAGCACTGTCCCTGGGACAATCAAATGACTGCTGTCATTCAAGCACAGCAAGAAAGCAACAGTTTTATGTTTCAATTTTACAAATTCAAATCCTGACCCAGAGTAACTATAGTAGAATGAGACATAGAAAGATACTACGGAAAGAATACACAACTTGGCAAAGATAGTTCTGTGACATTTCATGTAAACCCCTAGTAGAATGAGTGATATATCACTGAATTGTTAAAAATAAATTGTATTTAATATTCAGTACCTTTTAGATGTTAGAAGTACTGAGAAACAATACCTTCTAATGCAATATGCAATTTTGATAAGGTACCGCTATGTGTTTACATTTGTAATGTTATGTCCTAGTGAACACAGGGAAGTAATATCAATCAGACCATGAGAAAAAAAAAAAAACATGGAAGAAAGAACAAGGACTCCATTAACTACACAATCTGAGGGAAAAAAATTGGAGACAAGTTGTGAACATATACTATTTTTTCAAAATGGACAAAATTTAGTTATACTTCTATTTCATTTTTTAGGTATAATACATGGCAATTTTTAATACACTATTCATGTGTTCTAATCATGTTAGATGTGTGGGTGTATAGCAAGTCTTTATGAGAAATATACAATGCAGATAGCATGGCTGTCTTCACACTCACAGTTGGGGGCACGTTGTTGGCTCCCAATTTATCAGCTTTTAATTATAACAGATAATGTTTATTGCTTTAAGAATAGTTTATCTTTTAAAGATAACATTGATGTTACCCAAGAACAAGGTAAAAAAAACTCGACCAATTATTGAATTCCTAAACATTCTTCTTTGGCAGTGATAATTTTCTATAATTCGTTCAGCTTATTTATCATAGTACTACTGTTTATTAAACTGCCACCTGGAACTAATGATAACTCTGCGAAAATGAATCTATTATTTAGACGTAGTTTACAAGAAGGTCTCTCAACGTTTTTCTCTTGATGGAAAACAGTTGAATGATAGGGATTATTTTTATCAATAACAATACTTCAGGAAAATAATGAAAATCCATGGGATAAGACATAGCTCTTTTCCAAGTGCAGATATTAAAAGCATTTCCCTTTGTTTTCTGGCAGGGGAGTGGTTTACAGAAAAGAGGAGATTGGCTAGCCTGAAAAAGCTTAGGTGATACATATGTCCTAACTCCCACTCCCCACTTCTTCAATAACCTTCATTTTAGAATCTTTTGTTGAAACACCTTATTTTTTGTTAATGATAACTGATATTCCTATAGATGAAAAATAACAGGTAGCTTAAAAGTTGTAAAAAAAGATATGAAAACAATGATGACTTTCCTTATATTATCTGTGTTCAAACAAATTAAAAATAAAATAATAAAATAAAAATATTGTCTATAAGACCTCTCATAATTAGTATAGTTCATTTATTCATTGAATAGCTAATCATAAGCTAGATGCTGTTCTAGATATTTTGGGAATACAAATATGAGTCATAAATGGATTCTCCTTTTGTAGAGATTATAGTCTGAGAAGAGAGCTTATAAATGCACATAAACACTTGCTTTGTAAACTAAAATGGCTAGTGTCTTGGGAGCAGTACTGGTAAAATGAAAATTTAGAAGAGGGGGAGATTAATAGATAATAAAGTGTTATTTTGTAGGGTGGATCTTAATTCATATATGTGTCAAAATGACATTAGTGTTTTTAAACTTTGTTAAAGTCTGCTCCGGAATTGAATTCATATTAAGACAAAATATGCCAAATGAACCACAGATAAATCCAGGTAATTTCAACTCCTGAGGAATAATCTCGGTATGACCATGAAATTGTCTTTTCTTTTGCTTAGTATAGTTAGAAGTTCTTGTACTGGAGACAAACGTAAAACTTTAAAAATATCTGTAATCTATATCTGTCTACATCACAAATGTCATCTTCTTATAAAGGCCTTTCCTAATAACTCTATCTAAAATAGCACCCCATATCATCTTCCAGCCTTTTGTCTCACTTTTCTTTAGCATATAGGAATGATTTCATTTTTTTGTTTGTTTGACTGTCTTTTAAATAATTTTTTTATTTAAAAAATGTGAGGTACAATTCAGGTTTAGGTATATAAGTGGTCATCACACAGGTAAAGTTTGGGCCTCCCTTTGGTCTTCACTTTGCCTGGTTTGAGATCAGGTACCCTTATTAATGTTGTGAGTCCACCTCTCTTTTCTTAACAGTTTTCCGCTACTGCCATTCCCTTTTTTACCATCATTTTTAAAGTTTTAGTATTAAGGTAAATGTTTAGGGTCTACTTATGAGTGAGAACATATGGTACTCACTTTGCTTCTGTGATAGATCACTGAGTACGATAGACTCTTAATCCATCCAAGTTGCTGTGAAGTTCATACTTTTATCCTTCTTTATGGCTGCATAATATTCCATTGTGTATATGTACCACATTTATTTTATCCAGTCCACTTTTGATGGGCAGCATGGTTGGTTTCATGTTTTTGCTATTGTGAGTAGTGCTGCAATAAACATAAGTGTGCAGGTATCTTTTTTATAGAATGATTTGAGTTCCTCCAGGTATATTCCCAAAAGGGGGGATTACTAAGTCATGTGGAAGGTCAGTTTTTAGATTTTTTTAGGAATTGCCACACTGTTTTACACAAAAGTTGTACTAGTTTACACTCCTACCAACAGTGTAGAAGTGTTTCTTTTTCCCCGTATCCTCTCTAGCATCTGTTGTTTTTTGAGTTATTGATGATAACCACCCTGACTGGAGTTAGGTGATATCTCAGTGTGGTTTTAATTTGGATTTCTTTGATGATTAATGAGGCTGAGCTTTTATTTTTTTGTATCTGTTGGCTGCTTGTATGTCTTCTTTTGAGAATTGTCTATTCATATCTTTTGCCCACTTTTTAATAAGGCTGTTTTTTGTTTGTTTTTTTCCTTTTGGCTGTTGAGTTCCTTGTAGATCCTTGATATTAGGACTTTGTTAGATATGCTATTGGAAAATATTTTTTCCCATTCTGTGGGCTGTCTCCCTGCTCTCTTGATTATTATTATTGTTATTTTTGGCTTTGTAGAAGCTTTTCAGTTTGATGAGGTCCCACTTGTCTGTCTTCCTCTAGATAATCTAAGCTCTTTGAAGGCAGGGCATTTTGTGTTTTGTTCACTGTTATATCACCAGTATCTAACCTATGGTAAGTATTCATTGAGTATTACTGAATTATCAATAACTTGATAACTAACCAGCAAAACAAACACAGATTCCAGGATCTCAAAGCATCAAATACTGAAAAAAATGTCATCCAGGTGATTTCATCCAATCCCATGGCTGTAAATGGAATCTATAAGATAATAACTCTCAAATGAATATCTAGAGGCCGACCTCTCCCTTCAACATCTATTAGGCATCTCTGGTTGGCAAGCACCCTAAGTTTGAAATGTCAAGAGCAGAAGTTTTGTGTTGTCCTCTGGCACTCATCTTCCTCTAGTGCTCTCCATTTTGGTTAACGCTACAGCCATCTACCTAGTTGTTCTAGTCCCAAACCATCCTTGATTCTTATTCTTTCACCTTCCATATCCAATCCATCATCTGCCCAGGGACATCACAATCTAGTCATGTTTTTCCACCTCGGGTGTTTTTATTCTAAACCAGCTTTATTTCTTGATTTATTTTGCTCTGCCATCACTCTTGCTTTTCTATAAACTTTTTTCCACATAATAAACAAATATACATTTTAAGGACATAAATTAGATCATGTTGTTTCCCTAAAGGAACTCCCTCTGCATTTAGAATAAAATAAAAACTCTGATATGAGCAAAAAGGCTTTTCATGATCTACTTATACACTTTCTCCCCTACAACTCTGTCTCCTTGCATCCTAAATCCCAGCAACACTCATTTCTCTCTACTCTGTCCATCTCAAGCATAGTCCCACTTCAGGATCTTTTTACCAGCTATTTCCTTTAGTTTCAAGACTGTTATTTCTCTTTGTTATTATATTTGATGCTAAGGTCTCAACTAAAATATCTCATCCATAGAGGTTTTCCCTACCACCTATGTATGTCACTCCTCATCTCCAATCCTGTTTATTCTCTTTTTATTCCTTATAGCCATCTAGAACTACCTTATATACTTGTTTGCCAACCTTTAAATATAAATTCCATGAAGAACAGGGACTCATTTGTCCTACAAATGGCACAAGGCTTGGCAAATAGTAGAACCCCATTAAATATTTATGTATTGTTCAATGAATAAACTAAGCAATTAATCATAATCAAATGGTTACAAAACATGGTATTTTATGCAAATTTTAAATTCATTTCACTTCTAAGGAGCTACAAACTATTCTAATTTTGCAAACTATTTCTAATTTTATTAGTATTTATTGTACACTTCTTACATGCAAGAGACTAAGATAAGAGCTGAACATACAAATATGAACAGGTCCCAGACTCAGCTTTTTAGAGGCTTGTTGGCTAGCTGAAGAAATCTCAAAACAAATAATTACAATACATGATGATAAGTGCAACAATACAAATACTCAGGATACAGAAGTAGTAGAGAAGAGAAAATGAACAATATCTACAAGGTGGAATAACAAAAACAAAACAAAAATATCCCCCCACCACATTCCCCCACCACATTCTTTATGTGAACATAAAGAGCTCACAAATGTACTAGGCAAATACAAATATAGTTCAGGCAGAGTGAATGCCGTGTGGAAGCTAGTACATGGAATCTGCAGAAGCCACACATGCTCTGTTTAATTTTGAAATGTACCATGTAGGAAATAGAGAAAGAAATGATTAGAGTGAAAAACAGCAAGGTTAGACCTTTGAGAAACCAAGTACGCCATACTAAGAAGTTTAAATGTCATTGTCCAAGAGATAAGGAAAAGGTGAAGGGACTTCCTTAACACATTCTCAAGTCATTAATCCCATCAGTGATGGAAATGGAAGGAAACCTCTCTAAAGAAGAAGCTTCTAATATTTAAGATTGATATGATACTTAACAATGTCTTAGAAATGAATTTTGGGGTGCAGTATATAGAAATGGTACTTTATTCATTGTTTCAATCTTTTTTCATAGCAAAGGATAAAATTCTCCCTAAATAAATTCTTTTTTTATGAAAATACAATAGTTTCTGTATAGAAATTCAGCATGAAATATTTTCATCTTGACTAATTCCTAAACTATAAGAAATCTTGCAGTTTACCAAGTGCTGTGTTTAGTGTCTTATTTATAGTAGATACTCAATAGTTGCTGAATTTAATTGTTTACTATGATTTCCTAACTATACAAAAAGTTGTCTAGGTGCTTGTCCTACATTAATGACTTAATAGATCCACTAAAATTGGTAATGCCACAGCAAATGAAGCTAAATATCATAACTATTATTACTTAGGTGTTTTCTAGGTACCATTTTACAGATGATAAAATGGAGGCTTACAGAAACTAAGTATCTTGCCCAAGATCTCACAGGTAGCAATGGATGGAGCAAAAAGTTAAGCTTCAGTCCAAAGTCCTTGATTTTTAACTGCTACTATTAGTGCAATGTTTCCCTGTTTCAGAAGAGAAATGCTGCACTAAGAAGAAGGCATTAAGTGATGATGGAATTATTAAAATTATGGATGCACACACAGTTTTAAACTGGTTTTCTCCAGGAGTTTTGCTAAATTTAGCAGCTAACATCGAACTAACTCTTGTGGCAAGGAAGGGGTTATTTCCAAGATAACCATGCAGTATCATCAGACCCACCCCTCACCCTTCTTCTCAGGAGCTGTATACTGGGAATTTTGTCCCCAAAGCAGGGCTTTCCTTTGAGTGAATCCTTGTCTCTGCCTTCTTGTGTAAAGCCGCCTCTGTTGTCAAGTCTGCCATGCCCCCAATATATAATCCAAAAAGCACTGACTAGATTTGACATTTTTAATTGCTCATTAGCAAAAGTGAAGATTGCAAACCAGCAAGAACAAACTTAGGAACAAACTGAATAGGTTAAACTTTAATTAATTTTTCATAAGAACAACTTTCTTAGAGGAAAAATATAGCCATTTTTACTTTATTTTAAACACAGAAGTAATAAAACATGACTGGATATCTTCTTTTTATTGCCTTTCAGCACACAACAATGATTTTGCTTAATATAAAATTTAAAAATTATATTTTAATGTTTACTTTATAGTTATGGCTAGGTATTCAACCCAAATAGCTTCACAGTCTATCATTTTGTCTTATTGAAGGCAAGAAAATAATTGAGCAAAGCTAGAAATTATGATAATAAAATATCATGACTACATTTTCTTTATTTAGAAATAATTCCTCAATGGGATTTTCTTGCCACCTTCAATTTTCTCATTATTAGTCCATTTAACAAGCATATCTGAATCAACAACGAAGGACAAAATCTATTCTAGAAGCGTAGTGTTTTAGACTAAGACAATATTAATTTATGGCACATAACCCTACCCCTCTTCCCCAGTGCTGAAGGGCACAATGTTCTTTGGGAACACAGAGGGAAAGTATCTCAGATTATGACATATACAACATAAGTATGGTTATGAAACACAACAATAAAACAAACAGCGTAAAGCTACCACTCAATTAAAAAAAAAAAAAGAAGAAGATGTTCAAGATGGCAGCCAGTGAAACCCAAAAATCGGGAGAGATTTTCAACAGTCCAAGAAGCGCATCTAAGAGCACACCCCAAGATTCATGGAGATGTGACGAGACCCAGGGAAAGCAGAGAGAAGCTGTCAGACAGCCTGCAGGGCTGGACCAGTCTTGGAGCTGCCGGAACCCCCACCCCTCCCAGTGTGGTGAAGGGGTGAATTCAGTGGGAAATCCCCAGGAACCTACAACACTCTCACAGACCCATATAATCTGAGACATGGGAGAGTCTCTGCAATGCAGACCCGCCTGGTGACTGCAGAGGCATTGTCCAAGCCCACATGAAACCCCATAGGCAATGATCCCTATGCACTTTGGTGCCTGCTACCACTGCCCCACCAAAGAGGGAAGGTCAGCATTCCTCAGAAAGTGGTGCTGCCCTCAGACCAGGGAGGAAACAGCCCAGCCAAGTGATCGTGGACCCCCAGTACAAACTCCACAGCCACAGTATGCAGTAGCAGCAATGAGTGGGCACACCCCGCATCCTCCCATCCCAATTGCTTCTTTCCAGAGGGGGATCACATGCTACAGGACCACAAGAGTGTGGAGATCTCACAACTGCCTGGATGCTTTGGCTGAGATCCGGCAGTCTTCAGGGAAATCAACCTCCAGACCTCTTTGGCAGGCCCTCTACAGCTGCCATCTGCAGCTGCTGCTGCTGCTCCCTGTCCCTGTCACTCCTGGGCCAAGGAGGAAGCAGTCACATCAGGCATTTCCTTGTGCCTTCAATGCAGACTTGGCAGTCAAAATTAAACAGGAGCCATGAGCTTTCAGATTGTCCCTTACTCTCCCCCAACTCAGCTACTTCTCCCCAAATGGGGGATAGCCTATTACTGGCCCAAAGAGAGCATGCACCCTCCCTCCACATCCACCAGAACAGCTGCAACAGAAACCCAGTGGTTCTTCTGAAAGCATGACTGTGGTTGTAGCTGTTGCCCTGACTCTCACTTTTTTTATTATAAAGATGTGGGGTACAATTCAGGGTTAGGTATCCAAATGTTGGTTAAGCAGGTACCCCTGTTGATGAAGTATGCCCCTCCCTCTCCTAGCAGTTTCCCTCAACTGCCAATCCCAGTCCCCCTCCCCTGACAGTTTCCCAATACTGCCAATCCCTTTCTTATAGTATTATAATTGTTCAAAGTCTGCTTATGAGTGAGAACATATGGTACTCTGTTCTTTGTTTTTGTGATAGATCACTGAGTATGATTGACTCCAGATCCATCCAAGTTGCTGCGAAGTCCATATGTTTGTCCTTCTTTATGGCTGCATAATATTCCATTGTGTATATATAAAGCTCCATCTATAGGTTTGCAGGCTAACTACACCATCTAGCAAAAACATCACTACAAGTGTGGTCCAAGAGAGTCACCACAGGACTTTAGTTGCAAAAAAGGAATGAGTACAGAGCAGTGCTCTCTGAAAGGACCCAAGAACAAAATCAATTTACCATTCACAACATACACCACAGTCATATGCATAACAGAAAAGAAAGAAAAATATCAAAAGCTTCACCCTAATGATAGCAAACTCAAAGCGGGGGGTGGGGGGAAAAGGATGGAAGAGAGAGAGAGAGAGGGAGAGAGAGAGAGAGAGAGAGAGAGAGAGAAACATAAGCTCCTTCAGATAGGAAGAAATCAATACAAGAGCTCTGGAAGTACAGAAAGCCAGTGTTTCATTGTCCCCAAAACACACACACCAGCACCTGAGCAATGAATCCTAAGCAGAATGAATTGCCTATAATAACAGATAAAGAATTCAGAATATAGATGGCAAAGAAGCTCAATGAGATTCAGGAGAAAGTCAATAATCAAATCAGAGAAGCCACGAAAACTGTCCAAGAGTTGAAAGCTGAGATGGCCATTCTAAGAAAGAGCCAAACTAAACTTCTGGAACTGAATCATTCACTTCAGAAATTTCAAAACACAATCGCATTAACAACAAATTATACAAAGCAGAAGAAATAATTTTAGAGCTTAAAAACAATCTTTCAAATCAACTAAGACAAAAATAAAGAAAAAGTAATTTTTTAAAAAACGAACAAAACCTTTGAAAAATATGAAATTTTGGGCCAAGCTTGGTGACTCAGCCTGTAATCCCAGCACTTTGGGAGGCTGAGGTGAGTGAAATGCCTGAGCCCGCAGGTTCAAGATCCACCTGGGCAACTTGGCGAGACCTCGTCTCTACAATAAATCAAAAACTAGCCAGGCATGGTAGTGTGTGCCTATAATTCTGGCTACTTGGAAGGCTGAGGCAGAAGGATTGCCAGAGCCCAGCAGGTCGGGAGCGTGCCACTGCACTCCGGTCTGGGCGATGGAGTGAGACTCCAACTCAAAAAAATAAAAATTAAAAAAAAAAGAAAAATATGAAATTTTGTAAAGTGAACAAACCTATGTCTGATTGGCATTCCTGAAAGAAAATGAAATAATGGTAGCAATCTGGAAAAAGTATTTGAAGACATAATCAAAGAAAATATCCCCAGTCTTGCTAGACAGGTTGTCATCCAGATACAAGAAATTCAAAGAACTCCTGTGAGACACTACATAGGACAACTGTTCCCCCAAGGTCAGAATAAAAGGAAAAAATCTTAAAGGCAGCTATTGAGAAGGACCAGAACACCTGCCAAGGGAGACACATCAGAATACCAACAGACTTTTCAGCAGAAACCTTACAATCCAGAAGAGACTGAGACCCATTTTTTAGCATTCTTAAAGAAAAGGAATGCCAGCCAAGAATTTCTTACCCCACTAAACTAAGCCTCAAAGACAAAAGAGAAATAAAGTCCTTCCCAGCAAGCAAATGTTAAGGGAATTTGTTACCTCTATATTAGCCAAACAAGAGTTGCTTAAGGGAGTTATAACATGGAAATGACAACAATACAATATTACCTAACAAAAAAGCACATAGGTTACAGACCACACAAACCAATAACAAAACTGAGAACACAAAGCAACTTTTTAACCACACTATGACAGGTACAAACACTGACGTATCTATAGTAACTTGAATGTCAGTGGCCTCAATGCCCCAGTTAAAGACGCAAAGTGGTAAACTGTATTTTTAAAAAACCAAACAAACAACAAAACAAACAAGACCCAGTCTTCTACTGTTTTCAGGAGACACATGTCACTTCTGATGACACCAAAAGGCTCACGGTAAAAAGATGGAGAAAAATCTACCATGTAAATGGAAAGCGAAAATGAGCAGGGTTGTTATTCTTGAATCAGATAAAATATACTTTAAACCAACAACATTAACAAGGGACTATAAAGGAAACTACATAATGAGAAAGGGCTCAATCCAACAAAAAGTAATAATTATCCTAAATACATAGGTACCCAACTCTGGAGCACTGACATTTATAAAACAATTACTACTGAACATAAGAGAGGACTTAGATAGTCACATGATAATAGTGAGGGATTTCAATACCACACCAATAGATTTAGACAGTTCACTGAGGCAGAAAACTAATAAAGAAATTCTTTGACCCTTAACCAATTGGACCTAGGAGACATCTACAGATACTTCACAACAATCACAAAATATATATTTATCTTTTCTTCACATGGAACATACTCTAAAACTGACCATATGCTTTTAAAATTGACCACAAAGTCTTAATAAAGTCCCCCAAAATCACTATTATAGCAAGCATCTTCTCTGAACAGAAATCAACACCAAAAGGAACCCTTAAAACCACACAAATACACGAAAACTAAAATACTTGTTCCTGAACAATTTTTGGATAAATAATGAAATCAGGACAGAAATTTTAAAAATTATTTGAAACAAATAAAAATAAACAATTTTCTAAAAATTTTGAAAAACTGTTAAAGAGTTGCTAAGAAGAAAGTTTATAGCACTATCCACATCAAAAATAAATAAATAAAAAACCTTCAATAAATAAAGCCTCACCTAAGGGAAGCAGAAAAACAAGAACAAATTAAACCCAAACCTAGCAGAAGAAGAGAGATAATCCAAATCAGGGCATCACTAAACAAAGTTAAGATAAAACAAACAAAGAAAAGACCAATTAGTTGATCAAAAGCTGATTCTTTGAAAGAATAAACAAGATTAACAGGCTAATGGCCAGATTAAAAAAGAAAAAAAAGAAAGAAAGGTCCAAATAGACATAATCATATACAAAGAAGGTGATGCAACAACTGATCCCAAAGACATATAAAAGATTCTGAGAGATTATTATAAACATTTGTACACATGTAAATTAGAAAAACTACAGGAAACTGATAAATTCATGGAAACACACAGCCTTCTAATATTGAAACAGGAAAAAATTGAAATGCTAAACCCACCAATAATGAGCCATAAAATTGAACTAGTAGTAAAAAGACCTTTCTACCAAAAAAAAGTATTGGGCAAGATGGATCCACAGCTGAATTCTATCAGATGTACAAGGAAGAGCTGGTACTAATCCTGGTGAAATTATCCCAGGCTTTCAAGGAGGAGAGACCTCTCGCTAACTCATTCTACAATGTCAATATCATCCCGATACCAAAATCTGGCAAATACACAATGAAAGAAAAATTTAGGTTGGTATCCTAAATGAACACAATAATCTTCAGCAAAGTATTATCAAATTGCATCGACTAGCACATCAAAAAGATCATTCACCATAATCAGGTGGATTTTATTCTTGGGATACAAGTTGGTTCAACATACACAAATCAACGAATGTAATTTATCACAGATACAGAAGTAAAAACAAGAACCACATAATCATCTCAATAAATGGAGAAAAAACATTTGACAAAATCCAACATCCCTTCATGATAAAAACCCTCAACCATCAAGGCATAAAAGGAACATATCTCAAAATAATAAGAGCCATCTATGACAAATTCCACAGTCAACATCATACCTAAAGGGCAGAAGTTGGAAGCATTCCCCTAAACATTGGAATAATGCCCCTCTTGCCACTCTTATTTAGCATAGTACTGGAACTCCTAGCAATAGCAATCAGGTAAAAGAAAGAAATGAAGGTATTCAAATAGGAAAAGAATAAGTTAAATTGTCTCTCTTCACAGATGATACGGTTCTATATCTAGAAATCCCTTGAGACTTCACCAAAAGATTGCAAGATCTGATAAACAACTTCAAAATAAAAAAATCAGTGTTCAAAAATCAGTAGCATTTCTACACATCAACAACGTTCAAGTTAAGAACAAAATCAAGTACATGATCCCATTCACAACAGCAAAAATCCGCAAGAAACAACAAGCAACAACAACAAAAACCAGGGAACACATTTAACCAAGGGGGATGAAAGATCTTTACAACAAGAACTACAAAACAGTGCTGAAGGAAATCAAGGACAACACAAACAAATAGAAAAACATTTCATGCTCATGGATTAGAAGAATCAATATTGTTAAAATGTCTATACCACCAAAAGCTGCCTACACATTCAATGCAATCTCTATCAAACTACCAGTATCATTTTTCACAAATCTGGAAAGAGTAATACTTAAACAGATATGGAAACAAAAACAAGTCCAAATAGCCAGAGTAACCCAAAGCAATCAGAACAAAACTGGAGGCATCACATTACTGAACTTCAAACCTTACTAAAAGGTTACAGTAACCAAAACAGCATAATACTGATATAAAAATAGACACAAAGTTGAATGGAACAAAATAGAAATTAGAATAAATCTACTGACCAACAACCAATTTTTTATCAAAGTCAACAAACATAAATATTAGGGAAAGGACATCTTATTCAATAAATGGTGCTGGAAAAACTGGCTAACTATATGCCAAGAAATGACGCTAGACCCCTTCCTCTCACCATATACAAAAATTATCTCAAGATGGACTAAAGACTTAAATATAAGACCTCAAACTATAAAAATCATAGAAGAAAGCCTTGAAAACACTCATCTGGACATAAGCCTAGGGAACAAAATTTATAATCAAGTCACTGAAAACAAATACAGCATAAACAAAAATGGACAACTGGGATCTAATTAAATGAAAAAGCTTCTATACAGAAAAAAGAAACTATCAGTGGAGTAAACTGACAACCTAAAGAATGAGAGAAAATATCTGCAAACTGTGCAATGACATAGGACTAATGTCTAGAATCTATAAGCAACATAACCAAACCAACAAGAGAAAAGCAAATAAGTCCCTTACAAAGTGGACAAGAGGAGACACACAAATGGCCAACAGATATATGAAAAAAATTCTCAAGAAAGCACCAGAGAAATGCAAATCAAAGTTAAAATGAGACATCATCTCACACCAGTCAAAATGGTTATTATTAATAAAATGAAAACAACAGATGTTGGTGAGGTTACAGAGAAAAGGGAATACTAAGACATCATTTCTGGGAATGTAAACTAGTACAGCTCCTGTGGATAGGAATTTAGAGATATCTAGAAGAACTAAAAGTAGACTTACCATTTGGCCCAGAAATCCCACTACTGGGCATATATCTAAAAGAGCACAAATTGTTCTACAAAAAGACACCTGTGCTCATGTTTATCACAACACTACTCACAATAGCAAAAACACGGAACCAGCCTAAGTTCCTATTGACAGTGAACTGGAAAAAGACCACTGAGTACTATCCATCCATAAAGAAGAGCAAAATCATGTTTTTTGCAGCAATGTGGATATAGCTGGAGGTCATTATTCCAAGGAAATTAATGCAGAAACAGAAAACTGAATACTGCATGTTCTCACTTATAGTTCGGAGTTCAACACTGAATACACATGAGCATAAGGATAAGAGTAACAGACACTGAGTACTCTTAGAGGAGGGAAGAAGGAAGGGGACAAGGGTTGAAAAACTTCCCATCAGATATCATGTTCACTAATTGTGTGACAGGCCCAATAGAAGCCCAAACCTCACCATTACACAATATACCTATGTAGCAAACACGCACAAATACACCTTGAATTTGCATTTAAAAAATTAAAAGAAAAAAGATAACATTCCCAGTACGATTTCAACTCCATGTATATTCCTTTCAGATCCCATCCCTCTGTGGTTATCCACCAAGGTTATTTCTATGTCTCATTGCTTTTTTACATTGCTTTAACCTTGTGTACTGCTAAACAAACATTATTTAATTTTGATCATTTTAAATTTTAATAAAAGTTGTATCACATTGTGAGAAGTCTTCTGGTATTTGTTTTTTATCACTCAATACAATGTCTGAGATTCATCTAAGCTGATGTCCATAGTTAGACTTCATTCATTTGCACTTCTGTATACTTATACAATCTATTGTCCATTCTCCTGTTTCCAGTTCTTTGCTGTTGAAAACAATGCAGCTATAAATATTCTTGTGCATGCACACTAGTACGGAAATACAAATCTTTTCATACCTACCAGTAGAACTGATGGCTTAAAACATTTAGCTGCTATCCGTGCATTTTATATAAAAAATTTTAAAAATTCCAAATTATTTGAACAAATTTACACTCTCATTAGTATAATTAGTGTATTTACACTCTCATTAGCAATATATGAATTCTAGTTGCTCTACATCTTTATCAACATTATATTGCCATATTCTAAAAGTCGTGTCAATATAATTAAGGTAAAATATTTATATATTGGAATCTTAATATGTATTTTCTTCCTTATTAATGTATTAGCATGTTTTCATTTTTATTGCCCCGTTGTGTTTTCTATCAATGAAATATCTATTCATTTCATCTTCCTATATTTCAACTAGGTTGTTTTTTACATATTCTTTTGCAAATGTTCTTTGTATTATGAATATCAAACTTTTGTCAGCTGCATGTGTGGCAGATATCTTCTCCAGTTTTCTCATGATTTTTTAATAAGTCTTAAATTTTATATATTTGGGTATGTTAACATTTTTTATGATTACTTTTTTTGCATTTTGTTTAAAAATATTTCCATACCCAAAGGTCATAAAGATAACCTTCAATGTATTCTTCTAAAATTTTTAAACATTTATATTCCCCTCTTAAGAATTTGATTCACCTGGAATTAATGTTTGCCTATAGTATAAAGAAGAGAGAGATGTGTTATCTTTCACATGCATAGTCACTTGTCTTAATACTATTTAAGACTTCAACACATCACGCTAAATCTGCAAAGCAAGTTCTATTAAACATTACACTTTCCTTTATGTATGGAAAGTGTATTTGTTCAATTTGAGCTACTATAAATTGGAGACCTTAAAGAGTGCTTAGCCATAATTTGAGGAAGGGATAGTGTAGCGAGCTCAATGGCTCTGCTTAAAAAATTAAAGGCATTCAGCATTGAGGGGTGCCAACTTGAAAAGACAGGGGCGCTGGCTTGGATTAACAGCCAGTCTCAAGAAAATGAAGAGATACAACCAAGAGAAAACTTCTACAAAGGCAAGACTATGGAGTTTTGGAATAATGTTGTACAATACTCATTTAAGTGGCTGTTTGAATTAGCTGTTAGGTTTTCTGAGCATTTAGTAAATGTTAGCCATACACTAGTGTCTTGGAATTTGGGCAGTTTTTAGTGACGAATAAAGCAATGCAAAAACAAACAAACAAACAAAAGATGGTCATTTTAAAAGGTAAGAGGCGCCTGTAATCCCATGCCTTGGGAGGCTGAGGTGAGTGGATTGCCTGAGCCCGCGGGTTCGAGACCCGCCTGGGCAACTTGGCGAGACCGCATCTCTACAATAAATCAAAAAATTAGCTGGGCGTGGTAGTGCGTGCCTGTAGTTCCAGCTACTTGGAAGGCTGAGGTGGAAGGATCGCCAGAGCCCAGCAGGTCGAGGCTGCAGTGGCCGAGAGCGGCCACTGCACTCCAGTCTGGGCGACAGAGTGAGACTCCAACTCAAAAAAAAAAAAAAAGATAAGACACAGAACAGGGGTCAAGAATGCAGCCAGGAGCAGGATATTAGATCAAGAACAGATGAATAAGAGTAATATAAGCTTATCCTTAGAAAAAGTAGGGGAAAGGAAGGCTGATACTGGGGGTTTCCTTCAATACAGTTTCAGATCATGTTATTAGGCTGCTAAAGGTAAAATCAAGTTGTTCCTCACAATCACTATCTTGGTACACCTGTAGTTCAGAAGCTCCTACCTAGTAAACTTTTTGTGTTTCTGTTCTGTCTCTCTCTCTCTCTCTCTTGCTTTGAACTACAAGATTAAATCCAAAACTCCTTAGTGTTGTATTCAGAACTGCATAGAATCTGGCCTCTATAATGTCCTTCTATCTCTTCTCTTAAGGGACACTGAAATACTTGGGTTGTTTTAAGCAGACCAGGCACTTTCATGCCTCCTTGCCTGTGATCATGCTTCCTGTACATGATATGCATAGTGGAGATGCCATAAGACTAGGATAATCATAGTTAGACAGAAGAAATAAGACCTATTGTATATCTCAAAATAACTTAAAGAGCGGAATTGGAATGTTTCTAACACAAAGAAATGATAAATGCTTGATGTGATGGATATCCCAAAATTATCCTGGTTTTATTACTGCACATGTTCTATTTGTCATCAAAACATCACATGTATTTCATAAATATGTATGACTATATATATCCATAATAATTCAAAATACTTAAAAAAATTAGCTAATCAGAAAAGTAATATGGTTATATTAGTCTGTGTAGAATCTGTGCATTATCTCTAATTTCTATACTCAGTCCACTCTTGATGATAAACAGCAGCCATGGTAGAGAACTCAGTCCTACTTTAGCACCTGCAATATCATAGTCTAGGACTAAGAGCAGGTACCCTGCAATTTCATGGTGTGAGCATAAGTCTTTCAGGTTTTAAGTCATTCATGGAATCATGGTTGATGGAAATAATTCAGACAAGATAAGTAAGGGGTCAGAAAAATCTACCTGGGAAATGATGATCTGTTTCTATCTCTCTAAATTAGAGTTTCCATCATAACAAGATAGAAATATATTCAGCAGCTGGGATTCCTTGTTGAAAATTCATCTGCAGTACTTTCTGGTGATTAAACTGTTAGATGCATTTAGTAAAAGAAGAAAGTAAATTTGTTGATAAAACTCTAATATGCTTCTATTTAAAAAGCTTTCCTATATTTGCTCCATGAAAATGATGTATTCACTGGAAGAAGTACAACAAACATGTTTGTTTATTTTTAAGTCAAACTTTAGATTAAATATTTAATATACTTTTTAAACTTACTACTTTAAAAGTAGTAGATTAGTTACTAAAATCTATATGGAAATATTAAGATAATTAATGATATATTTTACAAAATAAATGATAGGTGTGATAAAAGTGGAACCCTGTTTTATAACAAATAAGAAGAAATTTAGAATTTTGCATAAATGAAATGTGTAGTTATAAAAAATACATATAATTGTATCTAAACACTCTTTGAATATATAATAAGTAACTACTTTACATTTCATAAAAGCTGAAAATATTTAGTATTAAATGTAAAACAACCATTATAATTGACTCACATTGAATTCTTTGATAAATGCTTTCTAAATCCTTGAAGGTCAGGTTTGTCACTTCTTCCTCTGGATTCTATATCCATCACTGTATTATACAACTCAACAAATTAAACTGCAGTTTTATCTTGGTATACATGGGGATTGGTTCCAGAGCCTTCCATGTGTATCCAAATCTGTGTATACTTGGACCTGTGGAAACTCATGTATATGAAAAATCAATCCTCGATATATGTGGGTTCTGTCTCCCATGAATACTTTTCAATCAGAGGCATTTGGCTGAAAAAAATCCTCATATAAGTGGACCTGGGCAGTTTGAAGACATGTTGTTATAGAAACAAAACAAACAGTACTGTTTGTTGGATAAATGAACTAGCAGAAAATCCATGTATAAGGTGATTGAGAAACAAAATTCTCAATTAAATTTAAGAAAACACCCAAAATTTTATATCCTGAATCAGTATGTTCATGCTCATTGCTGCATAAAGCATTAAAGTGAAGTCATAGGCTGAGTTAATTTAAGCTTCTAGGGAAAAAAGGAGAAAAGAAGGAAGAAGGGTAAGGAAGGAGAGAGAAGAAAGGCGTGAAGGGAGCAAGAAAGAAAAGAAAAAAAAGGAAAATGTTTTGGAGGGACAAAATGTTAATGGCACAGCTTGTCTTTAAAAATAATTTGCAAATTTAACAGGAGGAAATATTCTCAAATGAAAATTAGCATATCTTAATGAAAGAAATCTTAAATTTTAACATCTATCTTATGTAAACAATTTCAATTCTTTTACATATGACAAGGAAGATGCCATATTAAGCCTGTAGGATTCTGACACAGGTGGTCTGTGGACCATAATTTGAGAAGCATTGAATTTTAAAAATTAGTGTTGGTAAAGCAAAACAGACAATAGCGACAAAAAAACCTCTACATAATATAAGCATTAAGTATGTGAATATATATATAAATATATATATATATATTTTGAAAATATTTTTTTCCCTACTGACTATACCAAGTAAAATGGTAAAATGCATTCTGGTAGAAATGTCTAGTAAAATAATACTAGACAACATACCATTTTAAAATCATGCTACTTATATTTTAAGTTCAAGATGAAGACAATTTTTTAGACAATTGAAATAAGGTAATGACTATTCACCGCATCTCCTGGGTAAACCATTAAAATACTCATGTAGTCTGAAAAGATTTCATACCTGGTTTGGTTTGAACTAAACCTTGATCTTACTTGTAAAGACCTAACAAATACCTTGGCAAGAATTTTGTTTCCCAGCTACTGAAAATGAGTTTCACTTCTCAGCAAAATATATTCTGTAGACTCAGCAGAAGCATTAACCTTTCATTTTTTAAAAGAAAACAATCAATATCCATAACATGTAGGGAGAATGGGTCATTCTCCCATCTGTCAAGGTATTTTACATGAAAAATAACACCCACATTCAGATAAAAGAAAATTTCTACTGACTTCTCAAAACAGCCAGATTTTTGAGACATTCAAATCCCACTACAATACCCCAAATAGAAGCAAATGGTAGGAAAATGACTCTTCAAAGCTTTAATTTGGTTTCTATTTGTTTCTACAATTGTGAAAAATATTTATCCATTTAAGTGAATGAGTATTCAATTCAATCATTCTTTCAAAACAAATGTAAGAGGCCAACTATACCTGAATTTCCCAATGAACATTTTAAAACTTTGATGTGATATAAAATATATATTTGGTCTTTGTCACTGTTTTGTGGCACACAACTTCTAAAATAATTGGAATCTAATGTTGCCTGGTGGTTTCAAGATGGGAGTGGTCACTGAAAATATAAAGACATGATTAAAAAGTTGAAACCTTCAGCCTCAGATCCCAACTTCCAGGGAGGGGGAAGGGGTTGAAGGTCAAATCACCAATGGCCAGTTGTTGAATCAATCACCCTACTTAATAAAGCTTCAGTAAAATCCCAAGAGGACAAGGGATTTCCAGATAACTAAAAGTACAGAGGTTCCTGGAGTGTGGTATGTCTGGGGGGAGCATGAAAGCTTCACATATCTTCCTCCATACTCACCCTATGTGTCTCTTTATCTGTGTCCTCTGGAATATCCTTTATAATAAACTGGTACTCTAGCAAGTTAATTAAATCCAAAGAAGAGATCATAAGAACCCGAATTGAAGGGTAGTTGGTCAGAAGTTCCAGAGACCTGGACCTATAACTGGAATCTGAAAGGAGAAGGTAGTCTTATGGAATAAGCCCCTCTGTCTGTGGGATCTGACACTATCTACAGGTAGATAATAGGGATGGAATAAGAGGACACCCAGCTAGTGGCCACCACATAATTAAATACTTGCTGGAATTGGATGCCAGTTCCTGAACAAAATCCGAAACCCACAGGCCATAAGAGATAAGATAGACAAGTGGATTTTATGATTATTTTTTAAGGACCAGCTTTAAGCTTTTTTTGGGGGGGGGTTGACCTTCTATTCTGTTTTCACCCTAATTGATTTCTGTTCTACTTTCTTCTGTTTATTTTTAATTTAATTTGCTCTTTTTTTCTAACTTCCTAAGGCAGAAGCTTAGATTATTGATTTCAGATCTTTCTTCTTTTCTAATATATGCTTTCAGTGCTATAAAATTTCTTCTAAGCACTGTGTTTGCTGAAGTGTACAAATTTAATGAGTCATAGTCTCATTTTATCACAAAGTACTTTATCTCAAAGTCTGTCTTGACATATGTGTTATTTAAAAATGAGTTTTTAAATCTGTGAGAATTTTGAAGATTTTCCAGCTTTGTTTTTGTTATCGATTTCATTTTAAATATTTCACACTACTGTTTTGCTTGAATGTTTTCTGAAGAAAAGTTGGATGCAATTCTATTTTTATTATTGGTCCTCTGTAGGTGGTAATTTTTCTTCTGTTTTCCAAGATTTAAAAAAATTTTTCGATTATTTACAGTTTCAATAGGATATGCCTAAGTGTGTCAGAACTTTTGGCAGTCTTGCTTAGTACTTTCTAAACTTCCTGAATCTGTTGTTTGCTGTCTGATATTAATTTTGGGGGAACTTCTTGTCACTATTGTTTCAAATTTTTTTTTTACTTTTTGCCTAAATTTTTTCTTTTCTTTCTTTGTTTTTTCTTCTCCATCTGGTATTCCCATTGCACCTATGTTATACCTTTTGTGGTTGTTCCACTGTTCTTGGATATATATACTCTTCTACTTCTTCAGTCTTTGAATTTTCTCTTTGCTTTATCAGTTTTGAAAATTTCTACTAGCGTATTCTCAAGTACACAGACTCTTTCCTCAGCCATATTCAGTTTTCTAATGAGTTCATTAAAATCATTATTTTTGTTACAGAATTTTTGATCTGTAGCTTTTCTTTTTTAATTTTTCAAAAATTTATTAAAATTCTCTTTCTGCTTATATTACTCATCTGTTTTTGCATATTGTCTAGTTTTACATTAGCATCCTTAGCAGGTCAATTATAGTTGTTTTAAATTCCTGCCATATCTGAGTCTGTTTCTGATGTTTGTTCTGTCTCCAAATTGTGCTTTTTGTATTTTAGTATGATTTGTAATTATTTTGTTGAAAGCCAGACATAAAGTATGATAAAAGAAACTGCTGAAAGTAGGCCCTTGATAATGTGGTGGTAGGTTGTTAGGGGCGGGAAAGTGTGCTATAGTCCTTTGATTACATCTTAAGTCTCTTGATGAGCCTCTGCCCTAAATTGGAAACTCAACCAGTGCTTCTCAGTTTTATTTCCTCTCTTAGTGGGGTATAACTAGGAAAAAGGGGGAATGGAGTAGGACATTTCCCTTTCCCCCCCTGGAAACCTAGAATTGGGCATTTTCCTTCTCAGGTTAGTTAGGCTCTGATAAAACTATAGTAGGTTAGGCTGTGGCAAAATAGTTTCTCCTGAGAACAGGCATTGTTAAGAACAAAATGTTCTGGTATTTTTCAAAATGATTTACATTCCCTCTTTTTCTACTGGAAGCAAAGGAGATCTTTCTTCATTATTCACTGTGAGAATATGGAAGGGCTCATAGAGGTACAACTCAAAAGTTCATGCATTATAAATTAATTTTCTCTATTTATTGAATTTGTTGTTAAATAAAAGGAAAATAAAATAGTGTATGTCAAAAATATTGAAAGAAAAAATTTCAATTGATTTTCTTTTCTTTTTCTTTTTTTCTTTCTTTTTTTTTAAGAGATGAGGTCTCGCCAATGTGCCCAGGCTGGTCTCGAACCTGTGGGCTCAGGCAATCCTCTCACCTGGGCCTCAATTGGTTTTCAATTCTGCAATTTTAAAATGTCTTCACAATCAAACACAAGATAATTTTAAACATTAATTTATTTGATAAACTTTTACTGACCACCTACTGGTAGTACCCCGTATATGCCAGATACTCTGTCAAGTTCTGGCGTAAAATTCTCACCTGCCTTCAGGACCATGTATTCTTTAGTGAGGAAGCTAGACACCTCAGTCATTTATCACAGAGATTGGTCTCCTCGTGGATTCCAATCTGAACCTAGAAGGGAGTTCTTCTGATGAGTATTGGCATATCCTACTTTAATACCCTACTCAAATTTCCATGAGGCTATGCCCATGCATGCACGAGGTTTTCATTGACCTTCTGCCTCACTATATGGCCAGACCATTGGTCATTGTTCACAAGTAAATAAAAATCCAAATACAGGGCCTATTACCACTGTTCAATTGTTCTATCTCTGCTACAAAAACAACTTCAATTCGGCCTATCAAGCCAATTTGTTTTTACCTTTTTCAATTACATTGGCATCCTTTGAAATATAATGTTGCTTATTCACCTTGGAATTCCAGCCACACACCAAGCATCTGTTTGTTTGTCAGTTGAGAACTGTCCTAGTGATAATGAAATCCAGTAGATCCTCACACAGTTCCAGAGTCAGTCCTAGGAGAAAAGATACTACCTGCTTGTGCTTATCTCCTTCTTAGAGTTCCCAGGGAACATGATCTTACATAATCCATCTCCATTTTAATAGGGAACTCTTATGGGCACTGTCATATCCATTAATCCATTAGAATGTTTCTCTAACATCCTAGGCACTATTGGTAGTTTAGATTTCAAAATATTTTTTATACATTTCAGTCATAGACATAGCTTCAATTAATGTCCCAAGGCAAGGTAGGAAATGCCTCCAAATGGAAATTATCCAGTCCAAAGTCATAGTAATTTTCCAGAATGGTTCACAGAACTCAGGGAAACACTTTACTTATGCTTACCTATTTATTATAAAGGATATTAAAAACAATCCAGATAAGCAGCCTGCTAGAAGACACGCACATGGCTAAGAATGTGGGAAGGGGTGCAGAGCTTCCATACTGTCTTTGGACATATCACCATCCAGGAACCTCTAAGTGTTCAGTTGTCTGGAAGCTCTCAGAACCTAATCCTTTTCAGTTTTTGTGTGCTTCCTTACAGAGACATGATTTATTAAATTCTCAGCCATTGATGATTAACTTAACCATCAGCTCCTTTCTTCTTCCCAGAAGTTCCAACCCTCTATCTAACCTTGTCTTGGTTTTTCTGTGACTAGCCTGATCTATCCTGAAGCTATTGGTAGCCTCCCAGCCACCAATCATCTCATCAGCATAAAAGACACTCTTATCAATCTGAAGATTCTGAAAGTTTTAGGAGCTATAGATCAGGAAGCTGGAAGAGGATTAATTTGTCATTTTTGCGAAATAAATATATATTTTGCAATTTCACACTAGAACATTCAAATAGACTTCCTGAACCTGTAGGTTCTTTGCAGTCTCATTAGGATTCTTCTGCCTGGTACTCTCCATTAAATTTCTGTTTGCTCCTATGTTTCACTTGTAACTATGAGTATTATGAAGTTTTCAGCTCTCTCTTACTTGCTCTCTACCATGGTTTCTGACAGTGTCCTTCGGTATGGAACACTCCATGCTGTGTTACAAATTAAGGCAGCCTCTTCAACAGATGTGGAGTTTTATATCTTTAAAGCTTGTTTTTCTCCCTGACCAGGAATCTCTGTAACATTACATAGGCATTGGGAGAAAGGATAATAGTTATAATTCTTTCCACCTTCATCAACATATTCCATTTTTTATTCTTTAGCTATGTAAATCTTAATTCAAGTATCCCTCGTATAGTATGATATTAAGTTTTCTATTCTCTTTTAATGGAGTTCAGATTTCATGCACTAATTGTGATACTCTAAATATCAACTGAGCAGCAGAGTCATAAAAGATGGGAAAGAGTGGAAGCAATAAGGCAGTAGAAGGAAAGTGTGTAGAAGGTTCATTTTATCTGAGTAATCGTAGTATCTATGACTTAGTCATTACATAATCCATGTTCTTCACTACATACCTACTTATGTGGAGCCAGGTATCAGATATGTAGATATCTTTCTTTTGCCAACTACTTCATTTCAGTATGAGGACTAAACTCTGACATTTTCTTTTTCTCTCTCTTGTCAGATTCCTAACTAAGGGGACTGAGAAGTCATGCTGGCAAAGACTTATCAGATGGGTTTTTATTAACACTATATGATGAGGTTTGCTTTCCAACCTGACTTTGGCAAAACATCACATAACAGAAAAAGAAGGAAATAAAACATTCTTTATGACCCTGCAAAGCCATCTCTTGGGGAAATTTTCATTTGTGTAGAATCCCCAGGGGGCTTAGGGGCAGCCACAAGGAAGCTAGACACTTGCTCTTTATTCTTTCTCAGGGTAGCCACCTAGGAGGCTTCATCTACATAACAAGAAACATCCTCTCAAGGTCCTGTGCCTTATCTCATCTCCACAGTGGCATTTCCTTTACTGATTTCAAAGTTCCTTAGATGGAGCACATCTTTGAAACCACCTGTGACCTGAAAGCCTGCTTGGAGATGCTTTGTCCTCTTGGGGCTAATCAATGTAAATCTCATATGTATTGATTTATGGTCTCTTGTAAGTTCTGTCTTCCTAAAACATATATAATTAAGCTGTGATTCAACCACCTTGGACACATGTTCTCAAGACCTCTTGGGGCAATGCTGTGAGTCTAAGGACACTCATATCTGGGTCAGAATAAGCCTTCTGAAATATTTTACAGAGTTGACTTTTTTTTGTCAACAAGCACCACATTATAGAAGTTGTTTTAAGGTTAATTTAAAATAATTAGCACATTATTTTGTGATTGCCTTATGGAAGCATCCCAATACAGTTGAATATTGAACAATGTAGAGGTTAGAGTGCCAATCCCCAACACAGTTAAAAATTCGTGTATAACTCTTGACTCCTCCAAAACTTAGCTACTAATAGCCTGTGTTTGATTGGAAGCTTTACTAATAACAGAAACAGTTGATTAACATATATTTTGTATGTTATAAGTGTTACATACTGTATTATTTTAATAGTACTTTTACTTCTAATAAAGTAAATTAGAGAAGATAATATTAAGAAAATCATAGAAAGGAGAAAATAGAGTTAATATTCATTAAGTGGAAGTAGGTAATCATAAAGGTCTTCATCCTTGCTGTCTTCATATTGAGTAGCCTGAAGAGGAAGAGGAAAAGGAGTTGGTTTTGCTATCTCAGGGGTGGCAGAGTCACAAGAAAATCCACATACAAATAGACCTGTGCACATCAAACTTGTATTGTCCAAGGATAAACTGTACATTAATGCTTGTATTTCTTAAATTGGAGGAACATATTTTCTACCTGTAGAATTGACAGACTTAAAATATTAAGCTTATATGTGTTTATAAATCCATAAATAAATAAACATATAGTCTTTCTTAAAATATAATTTATATTCCATTAAATTTACCCTTTGCCATAATATATTCTGCAATAAATTGTTTAGCCTTGCATTTCAAAAAATATCATTCTGATCTGTTATATTGGTGTGGTGATTCTACTAGAACACATTAATCAGGAATAGGGAAGTATTATTTTGGGTGCCTTAGATATATCTGGATCAGATGGTGAGAGATAAATCGTCTCAATAAAGTTTCTATTAGTCCAATGGTCCAAGTGATTATGTGATCTAAACTACCTATTATGACCTGGATACTATCATCACATGAACAGTATATATAGAAGATAAAGTTTAGCAGATCCAAGGTCATAAAGGAGATGCATTAGTTTATGGCTTAACACATTCAGTGACTACTCTTGTGGGGTTGTCCTTTCTCTCTGCATAACTATGGCTGCATGAGGATTTCCTTATAAGCAGTGGACTGAAAATAAAAACTTTGACTTGAATATACAGATGGTTTTACATGATATGTTTGCAGCAATTAAAAGTAAAAATCTGCAGTTTTATAGCTTATTCAAGTAAAGTATTTATGTCCAAGTGTTAGTACAGTTAGTATTATGGCTGTGATCTTATAGGATAGTGGTAAGGAGAAATTCTGCATCTGGGAAGAAATCACGGAAGTACATTTGGTTGCTCACTTTGTTTAACTAGAAGTAAGTGTGCATCTATATTGATTTATATATGGTTAAAATTGTTTAGTCAGTGCTTAGAGCAAACAACTGGAAGATTGTTGACAAAGAAGCCTAAGGAAGAAGTATTATAAAGACCTCCCAGAATGAGCACAGATTGTCAAAATATAGGTATCTCATTTGAATGCTCACCAGAAAGCATTCACTGCAGAGAAAGCTTTATTAATAAGGTGTTTAAATCACAAGTCCTTTGTACTTTAGTCTCTTTTTTCAGCCACATCAGTGCCTACTCAATATGTACAAAATGACTGATGTTGAGAGCCATCTGATGCTAAATCAAATGGATTTCTCACCAGCATTATCTGGTTATCAGTATTGATAAGCCAGTTTGATATGAGTCACTAATATGACATAGTATTCTGTGGAGACTCGTCAACCACTTAGTGGCAGGTTGATAAATTGTAATTCTTCTGTTATGGAGTAAGTAAAATTTTGTCTTATTGGAATGAACACTCATTCTGGATATGCATACTCTTCCTAACTGTAATACCTCAGCTTATTTGCCATCATGGTATTCTGATCAAGAAATTTATTTCACAGCAACTCAAATAACTTAATGGGTTCATGCCCATGGGATCACTGGTCTTAATGCATACATGATCACTCATAAATAGCTGGTCTGATATAATGGTAGAATTGCATGCTGAAGAAAACAATGTTTTAATTACATTGAAAATTAAGACTGGATATGGAAATTTTAGTTTTTCTAGGGAATGTGCACATGTATGTGTTGTCTAGATTAATATCTGTGAAGATTATTCTAGAAGAAAGCAATGGAAATTAAGGAGAATCCTCTTAGTCTCAGTAATATATACATATTAACCTTGGATATCATAGTAAAAGTGACTAAAAAGTTTGAGTTGGGAGCATTTGCTATTTTGATTTTGTCATTACATATCATATTATAAGACAGTATAAACTATGTTTTTCATTCTTATACTCTTCTTTCTAAATTTTCAAAAAAATCCATACAAATAATACTTAACTTTTAAATATACCTTGTAAGGACATACAGAGTTATAAAGATACTCAGCATTCTAGGTAAGGAAAAAAAGTTACTTAAAACATATAATGATGAAAATGCAATGATTGAGGGAATATCTCCTTGAGGATGAATTGAAGCTACACCTAATATAGAGACAACCAAATAATGGGATTGCTGATCCTTTAATACAATCAGTGTGCAAGCATGTGCTTAGAAGGTTATTTACAATATACATTGCTTGATCAAACTAGATTGTAAATTATACCACTTACCACAGTTAGTTTTTTTGTTTATTAGATTAATAGAAATGTTCTGGTATTTTATTCTTGGCATGAGTTACTCTTCCACTTACTTTGTAAGAAATACATTTTTTATTGCACTGTATGGTGTCAAATACCTAACCAGAGACGTGAAAGAACTTTACATTGATGAATTCTTAACTTTGTTCATAAGCCTTGTTTCTAGCAATGTCAAATGGAGCAACTTAACACTATAGAATATTTGACTATATTAAGCAACTTGCCTTTTAGAGCAACTTTTCACTCACAGCTGAAGCTTCCATCCTTCAACCCAGGGAGAAAGAACGAAAAATCTCAGTAGTGCAAGTTGGGAGACCAGAAGCAAATTGTCAGCAGCTTCAGAACACCCCTTCCCAATTCTTCTTAGTCTTTCTCTGGATGACCGAGCATAAGCTCCATCTTCTCAGAGCTGCCCTGGGACATGGTGGGACCCTTCCCCAAAAAGCTCTGTGCTCTTCATGATGCCTTCTACAAAAGGTGCTAGTCAGCTTGCTCTTAAGAAAAGGTGGTGGTGCTCAACGTCATTAGTCATCAGGGAAGTGCAAACCAAAACCACAATGAGATACCACTTCACACCTACTAGGATGGCTATAATACAAAAGACAATAACAAGTGTTGGTGGGGATGTGGAGACACTGGAGCGCTCATACACAGCGGTGGGAATGTAAAATGGTGTAGCCACTGTGGAAAATAGTCTGGCAGTTTCTAGAAAGGTTAAACTTAGAGTTACTATGTGATCTAGCAGTTCTATTCCCAGGTATGTATCCAGGAGAAATGAAAAACCATGTCTACATGAAAACTTGTACACAAATATTCACAGCAGTGTTGTAATAGTCAAACAATAGAACCCAACTATCCATCAACTGACAAATTGATAAACAAAATGTGGTCTATCCATTACAGGGGGAAATTATTTGACTATAAAATGATGAAGTATTGATATGTGCTACAACATGGATAAACCTGGAAAACATACTCAATGAAAAAAAACCTGTATAAAAGACCACATGTTGTCTGATTCATGTATATGAAATATCCCAAACAAGCAAATCCATAGAGATATAAAGTAGATCAATGGTTGCCAGAGACTAGGGAAGAAGAAATGGGAGAATGACTGCTGTCAAGTACAGGTCTTCCTTTTGGGGTGATGAAATTGTTCTGGAATTAGATAATGGTGATAGCTGCACAACTCTGTGAGTATACTAAAAATCATCGAATTTACCCACTGAAGTGTGTAATTTGATGGTATGTAAATCATATCTCAGTAAAGCTGATATGAAAGAAAGAATGAATGAATGAACAGAGAGAGGAAGGAAGGGAAAGAAAAGAAGAAAGAAGGAAAGGGGGAGGGAGAAAGAAAGACAGACAGTAAGGAGCAGACTGATTGGAGTAAACAGTGAACTATTTAATCTTGCCCCTCAGCGTCTCTTTTCCCAACAAACCCCTCCCAGGAGTTATGGGGTAGAAAAGTCCTATTCCTCTAGTTGGCCAAATTTGTTTACAAGAAAAAAAGCCTTTATACCCAGTCGTGACCTCCAACCTTCCAGTAATTCATGAGGCCAACCTCAGTCACATCTGCTTGGTGTGACCTCCTGCCCCATCACAGCTGTTCACCCACCCTGCAGAAAAAGGCATCCTTCGAGGACCTTCCCTGTGTCCTCTGTTGCTCTAAAAACTGACTGGCGGGGAAGCACCGGCAGGGATCTGTCAGAGTTTGCTGGTCACCTCCAGGCCATCAGAGCAATTAAGGAGGATCTGGCCTTCCGCCTGGGCAGGTGACCAGAGCCCTGTTCAAACTCAACTGACTCACTGTCTCGGTTTCGGGGAGAGCAGAACTGGCCTCTGGACTTGTGCTTCCTTTACTGACCTGACCTGTGTGGGTCTCCCTATTGTGCTTTTGCTCTGCTCATTGTGGTTGCACAGCACCCTTCTTTTGTGAGTGTCTGGGAGACACTAGCTCAGCAATACACACCCAGCACCTCCTACACAGCCCAAGTAGATTCAGGGTGACTCCTGCTTAAAAATGGAGAGAATTGCTCCTATGAGCCAGATGTTTTATATATATATATATATAAAACTCCACTTAATCTTCACAACAGTCTTGTAAAGAAGGTATTATTATCCTCATCTATCAAGATGAGGAAAGAGATTCAAAGAAGACAAGCAACTTATTCAAAGTCACGTGGATTGGAGTCAGGATTCAAACACAGCACTGTCAAAGTTCTACCATGTCAACTAATAATTCCTTCCCTTTATTGATTACCTATCACACGTCTGGCAGGGTTCCAGACATATCAATGATATTATTTCATTGATTCTCACAAACAACTTCATGAGCTAGGCATTATAGCATCTCATATAATGAATGGGAAAACTGAGATTCAGAATGATTAAAGCGATCTTTTTTTTTTAGTTGGAGTCCGTCACCCAGGCTGGAGTACAGTGGCACATTTAATGGACCCCAGTGTCAGCCTGCTGCGCTCTGGCAGTCCTTCCACCTCAGCCTTCCTAGTAGCTGGAACTATAGGCACATGCTGCCACGCCCAGCAAATTTTGGATTTATTGTAGAGAGGAGGTCTTGCCAAGTTGCCCGGGCTAGCCTCGAAATCGCGGGCTCAGGCAATCCCCTCGCCTTGGCCTCTCAAAGTGATGGGATTACAGGCTGAGCCAACGAGCCCAGCTAAAGCTATCTTTAATATATACTAAATATGCTAATTATTCTTATTTAATCATTGCACATTATATGTATATATTGAAATATCATTCTGTATCCCATTAAATATGCACAATGATTATATGTTATCTAAAAATTCATTCATTCATTCATTCATAACTCTTCAGATAATATGTATTTATAATTCACTGAATGCCTGGCAGTTTGAGAAGGTGTTTGTTTTTCTAGATAAATATCAAAGTTGCAAGTGATACACCTTTTCCCTTTCCTCTTTTCTTGAATTTGGATTTGATGGTTGAGGCTTGAACAACTGTCTTGGAATCATGAGAGAAAGCCAAAAGAAAACTCACTGAAATATGGCCAGGCACAGTTGCTCATACCTGTAATCCCAGCACTTTGGGAGGCTGAGGCAAAAGGATTTCCTGAGCCCAGGGGTTTGAGACCAGCCTGTGCAACTTGGTAAGACCTTGTCTTTACAACATATCAAAAAAAATTCGCCAGGTGTGGTAGCGCCTATGGCTCCAGCTACTTGGAAGGCTGAGGTGGAAGAATCGCCTGAGCCCAGTGGGTCAAGGCTGCAGTGGCTGTGAGCAGTGTGCCACTGCACTCCAGCTTGGGTGACAGAGTGAGACGCTGACTCAAAAAAACAGAAAGAAAATTCACTGAAATATATCCCCAAACATCATCAATCCGATAAACAACAACCAACCTTCAGATCTTTTGTCATATAAGAAAACCGAACCCTTATTTGATTAATCCACTGTAGGTAAGCTTTTTGCTACGTGTGGCCAAACACATTCCTCACACATATAAGAAGGTATTATTACTAGCTGCTTGCAAATAAACAAACTCGAGTACAGAGAGATTAAGTATTTTTCCAAAGTCACACAATAAGTGGCTATGGCCTAGGGATAGTTGTCCCCCCTGACTCTTCTCTTAGTAACTGAATTTTCCAGGTTATAGCTAAGCACGCGGCTGCCCAGCAAATGATCACATTTGTCAGGCTTCCTTGGAGCTTTGTGGGCCATATGACCATATTTTGATTAACAGAATGGAACTAGAAGGAAGGAATGAAATTAACTTCCAGGTCATGCCCTCCAGCTCCTCTTTCCTTCTTCCCACTGATGGTGATGCTGAACCATCTTCAATCACACTGACCAGCGGAACACCTCAAGGGATAGGAGTCAAATAGAACAGAAGGAACTTGAGTTTCTGAATGACCTCATGGATTAGAACTGTCCTATATTCTAGGATCACTGTCAGCTTGGACTTTTAAGTGAGATAGATATAAATTTTTATCTCATTTAAGCCACTGTTTTGGTCTCTCTTAAAGCACCGTTATCTTAAGCAACACCGTAGCCATGCAATTTCCAAACAGGTCTAGCTCCAAATTTGAGTAATTGCCACTGCAACTCCCATACCTAAATTGAGGATTACACATTCAAATGCCTACAGAAACTAGGTAGATAAATTAATGAAAAAGTCTGAGTGGGAACTATGGTAAACTGGAGGATACATATTTGGTTGCTATGTGCTTACCAAACTCTATTTTCTTTCTTCCTGATAGATTATATTTCCTAGCTTTCCTTACAATTAGTTAAGGCCAGTAGAATCTATATATATTAAGAATGAGTGTTACATCCAGACCTGGTCCATAAAAAATGTCCCACTCTTTCTTTTTCTCCAACTGAGGTAGAAAAGATACCCAGTGAGATTTTGTGACCCATGCAAAGTCACACAGTAGAAGTCTAGTTTCCTGGGTGATCACTTGGCAAAGAGCTGCTTAAATTACATTGTCATGTGGATTTTGACATGGGTAAGAAACAAAGCTTTCCTGTGTTGATTTATTACATGCTTGGGGCTATTATTATGATAGCATAATAATAGATCTTTGCATATTAGCCAACACTAATACATAAAGGATGCCCCTGTGAGAATCCAGGCCCAGTATTACTAGATCTTTTAATTTTTTTTTTAAGAGAAGGCAAAAATTCTGAATATTGTGAGAAAGTTGCTGATTCACCTCCAGGTCATCAGAGCAATACACACCCAGCATCTCCTACAGTGTTATCTAATACAGTGAAGGTCAAACAAAACACGACCAAGATTCAGACCTATCCCAATGACTGCAAGTTTGCCACCTCTGCTCAATATTACCATAATCCTGAGACTTTAATCAACCTCTCTCACTGGTCCCAGTTTCAACTGGTACAGATTCGACTGCTCTGAGAATCCAATTAAGGTTCTCAAGACTTTCCTCATTAGGTCATGCAGGCTTATTAAACTTTAAGCCAACAGCTTTTGCAGTATAACTGTGACTAGCAGAAAATACCCATAATCTACAGCTCTTTTCTCATTTGATAGAAGTAGTCTTACCTCAAGCTCCAGTGTTTCTTTTTCATTCTCATATTCTTAAAATTAGAGCTGCTAATACCTGCATGTCGAACTACATTCACCCAAATGAAACTATTTTGAGACCTTTCTTTAGCCACCTATCAAATTCTTTGCATTTATCAAAGCCAAACCTATATTAGGTTTGTTCTAGAGCGGTATTTGCTCTTCCCAGGCAAAATCAACTCACCTCTTCTCTAAGTATCCCTGTGGGATGCTCTCAAAGGAAGGAGTGTGTTCCTCTCTGAGGTGTCAGCTCTTGAACAGAGGTCAGAATAATTTTATCTTCATAGTATCAACTCCTAGTATAACACCTGACTCATAATAAATGCTCAATATATGTATTAGATGTGCTGTTGTTATGTTATTTTGTTGTTGTTTTGTTTTATATCATTTTGTGTGTCCCTTAATCAATGGTTCATCATAATTGTGCCTTGTGCTAGATGGAAAGAGGTTGGCAAGGAAAGTTGGAACCAAGGACATTATCTACAATAATTGAATTTAGAGATATTTAATATTTTTGCCATTTAGGAGCATAGACTCTAGAGCCAGACTACCTGGGTTCTTATCCCATTTACTAGCCATATAAATTTGGGCAAATTGCTTAACTGCTTTGCCCTCAGTTTCCTCAACTGTTTTTTTTTTGTTTTTTTTTTGAGTTGGAGTCTCATTCCGTCGCCCAGTGGCACACTCACGGCCACCTCAGCGTAGACCTGCTGGACTCAGGCGATCTTTCTACCTCAGCTTTCCAAGTATCCAGAACTATAGACATGCGCTACCACACCCAGTTAATTTTTTTATTTATTATAGAGTTGAGGTCTTGCCAAGTCACCCAGGCTGTTCTCAAATCCGTGGGCTCAGGCAATCCCCTCACCTCGGCCTCCCAAAATGCTGGGATTACAGGCTTGAGCCACCACGCCTGACCTCCTCAACTATTCAATAATAGTACTATTGAATCTATTTGCAAGAGCTTCTGTAACAAGGTATCACAAACTGAATGACTCAGGAGAAATGTTAACTTACAGTTCAGGAGACTAGAAATCTGAGTCACAGTGTAGGCAAGGTTGTTTCCTCCTGAGGATTGTGAGGCATAGGCCTCTCTCCTTGGCTTATAGACGGCATCATCTCCCTGTGTCTCTTCACACTGGCTTCTCTCTATATGTATATGTTTCCTCCTTTTCTAAGTACATGAGTTGTATTGGATTAAGGTCTACCCTAATGACCTCATTTTAAATTGATTACCTCTGTGAAGGCTCTAGCTCCAAATAAGGTCATATTCTGATTTATTTATTGATTTATTGATTTATTTTTGAGTCACAGTCTCACTCTGTCACCCAGGCTGGAGTGCAGTGGCACACTTACAGCCACAGCAGCCTCGACCTGCTGGGCTCAGGCAATCCTTCCACTTCAGTCTTTCAAGTAGCTGGAACTACAGGCGTGCGCCACCATGCCCGGCTAATTTTTTGATTTACTGTAGAGATGAGGTCTGGCCAAGTTATTCAGACTGGTCTCAAACCCATGGGCTCAGGCAATCCTTTCACCTCGGCTTCCCAAAGTGCCAGGGTTATAGGCGTGAGCCACTGTGCCCGGCCACATTCTGATTTATAGAGAGGTTAGGAGTCCAGCATTTTTGGGGGGCTATAATTCAACACATAACAACCATATTACCTGATCAAGTTGCTATGAGGATTAAATGAGTTACTATTGGTGAAGCACTTGGAACAGTACCTAGCACACAACAAGCACTCAAAAGCAGTAGCTGGTATTATTATACTTTTGCAAAGCTTGTTATACCAAGATGGCAAAATATCCTTAAAAAGAGGTCGGTTATGTAGAATTTTTCTTTTGAAAATGTGCCTTATGTTAAACACTATATACTTTTTGCATTGTTCAGATTTCTTTATTATAAGGAGATGTTTCTTCTTCTTTTAGACTAAATAATAGAATATCATTCACATAATGGGGCCTGTGACTTGAATGGATGGAAATGAATAAGCTGGGCTTTGTTTTCTCAAAATGGATGTAATTAGATTTGTTGTCATACATAAATGATTTTAATTCAGTTTTAACTAGTGAAAACTATTTGTTTTTATGAAAAGCAAAAATGATTTCCTATTTGGTCTTATATGTATTAAATAAATGTGTAAAGTAACAAAAAAAAAGAGGTCGGTAAAAATCATGCTATTTGGGTATATGTGTTTGTTTGGGAGAAGTGGTTGGAGAGAGTGGGGAGTTTGCAACTCTTGCTCTCAGAATACAGAAAAATGAAAGTACTGTTCCTAACACAGACAATACCAAAAAAAAAAAAAAAAATCTGACAAGAGATAGCAAGTAATTGCACTCATTATAAACTTGGCCATGACTCAACTGGAGGGTTGTAATATATATTGAGAATCACACCACAGTTAGAATTTGTCCTTGGATTTATTATTAGGTATTGTTAATTTAATTTTAACAGTATCATTAAATCAGTTACAATAAGTCCCCTACATACAAACAAGCTCAATTCCAAGAGCGTGTTTCTAAGTCCAATTTGTTCGTAAGTCCAACAAAGTTAGCCTAGGTACCCATTTAACACAATTGGCTATATAGTACTGTACTGTAATAGATTTTCACACAAATAATACATAAAAAACAAACACACACAAAAATAAAGAAAACATTTTTAAGCTTACAGTATAGTACCTGAAAAGTATAGTAATATAGTACAGTACAACAGCTGGCATACAGGGACTGACATTGAGTGAACAGGCAGAAGAGTTACTGACTGGAGGAGGGAGGGGGGTAGTAGATAGTAGAGCTGAAGGATCGTCAGCAACAGGAGACAGAGGACAAGCTGCAATTTCACTCATGCCTGATGCTGATGGCATGGGTTCTGGTTCCTTGTTGGATTCAATTCTATCTACCCTCTTGAAAAAAACAATTCAGAGATGCCTGAGTAGTAGCTCTTTTTTTTTTCTTTCTCATCATAGATGATACTGTAGCACTGGAGGGCATTCTGAACGGCTGCTTCAACCTTTAGGGACTATTCTACATTTGGGCCCTGTGCCTCAAATAATACGAACACACATTCACATCTTTGCAAGTTTGCATTTTGGAGGTTCATATGTAGGGGACTTCCTGTACATGATACAAGACTGTAGTTTGAACTTTACAGTTCCGAAAGTTGAGATGTCTTAAAGTTGGGAGCTAGTTTCAAAGTCTTCTTATAGACTCCAGACTCAAAATTTTAAAATAAGTCCCTGAGGCTAATTGATCATTGCGTGACTCAAATAGACTAAAATATAGCCAGCAAGTCATTCAAAGCACAAGATTTATCAACATAAATATATCCCAGCAATACCCATGGATGCAAATTCCTGAATGGTAAGGATCCACACAAAAAGACAGGACTCTCTCAGATGGATAACATTTATCCTTCTTTTAACAAAGGGGGGAATACAAAAACCAGTTTTGTCTTCCAATGTTTTGCTCTCATTCTCTTGAGAGTACATCAAAATTTTACTTTTAGTCCCTCTCTTAGATAATGCACGAGTGCAATTCTGTGGTGATGTGGTTTATGCATTCCTTCGATCCTGACAGCATTTTAAATTCCGGCCTTTGAGTAAAAATTTCAGTACAGGTCTCATTGCATTTGTTGATTTTTAAAAATGAATAGATCTTCAGTAGGGAGAAGCCAGTCTTCACTCAAAAGCCCGCTTCAAAGCAGAGACTGCTTGGGTGGTATGGGTGATCTGAACATTGCTTGTTTAAATGGGCATTCAGTGATGCACATACCATCCAACCACATGTGTAACCTATTTCTGAATTATTATCCCAGGGCAAAAACCTTGCTCATGAGTATGCACCACAGTAATACTGTAAGTTCAGATGTCCAATTTCATATATAGTCCTTCTGTAAATCTAGACTATTTCCTAAGCCATGCTTCCATCATTGGTGAGCTTTAAGAAGGGCTGAAAGCCGGGTTTGGTGGCTCAGCCTGTAATCCCTCGCTTTGGGAGGCTGAGGTGAGTGGATTGCCTGAGCCATCGGGTTCGAGACCTGCCTGGGCAACTTGGCGAGACCGCATCTCTACAATAAATCAAAAATCAGCTGGGCGTGGTAGCGCGTGGCTGTAATTCCGGCTACGTGTACGTGGAAGGCTGAGGCGGAAGGATCGCCGGGGCCCAGCAGGTCGAGGCTGCGGTGGCTGGGAGCCACCACAGCACTCCCGTCTGGGCGACAGAGTGAGACTTCAACTCAAAAAAAAAAAAGAAGGGCCAAAGAGTATACCTGAAGCCATTTCTCCTCTCTGCTCCCACCTCCTTCCCTATATTCTCCCAACCAACATTCTCACCTTCCCCTCACCCCCTCTCTTCTCTATCATATACTTGGTCTTCTTCATTGCAGGATTTTAGTCTTTTCATCTTAGGTGTAGTCATCAGCTCTGGAATTAAAATTTAGTTTTTACTTTATTATGTTTTATTTGTGGTTTTTGTTGCCCCCTCTCAATACAGTATATGAAGATCCAGAAGAAATATTTATATATACACTTCTAGAAGAAATTATTTTCTTTCTTTTTTTTTTTAAGTGAGAAAGCAGGATTTATTGAAAGGACAGAAAAGCTCCCACAGTGGGCGGGGACCCGAAGGGATTGCCTAAAATTATTTTCTTATTATACAAGTAATCATGTTTTATGTAGAAATTTTTAAAATATTGGTAGATTTAACAGAATAAACTGAAGTAAGCATAGCTAATATTTTGGTACATAGTTTGTCAATTTGCATATACTTTAAAAACTCCAAACAACCATGCAGATCACCCATTTAGTCCGACTGAAGGAAGATAGATATTGAGAAGGCCAATTACCAGATTAATGACATTTTCCCCTCCCCTCCCACTGCACCTACATCCCAAGACCACTCCGAGGAAGCAGCAGTTTCTAAATGCTTGCAAGATTTTCTGTCCCAACTGCTAAGTATCCCCATTTGGCTCTCGTCATACATTATTCCAATAACGGTCCCTTGGCCTCAGATCATCAACTGACATGCAGGATATAACTATATAATAAAAAAGAAAAGACCTCTCAAATTTTTGAAAGAAGAAAAACAACTTTCACTGAAGCTAATTCAGTGCAGCAACTGTTTTATCAATATATAATAATTATATATTCTGAACATGTGAACACCATATTTTGAACACTCAACTTTACACTGAAGAAAGTTGTACTCTATGAAGATGAAAAATAATGTCTCTTAGTAGATTTTTAAAATACCAGAACTTGAGAAATTCATATCCATAGACAGATCCACATTTATTGTCCACACAAGATATACAGAAACTTGCACATTTTAAACATATGTACTAGAAAATGATATTTTAATTATAAGTAGTATCTTCAGAGATAATTTAAAAATATTAAGGTTACAATTCAAGAACGAGATGCAATAAAAAAGGAATGACCCAAAATTTTAAAAAGGGCTCTTAGAAATTAAAAACATGATAGCTTAAGCAAAGTTTCAATAAACAGATTAAAATATAGACTCAAGAAAATCCCCAAGAAAGTAGAAAATACAGATATATTGAAAATGTGAAAGGTTAAATTATAATGTACAAATTAAAGAGACTAACGTCCAAAGAATAGAAGCACCAGAGAGAACAAGCAAAATGAGTAGAGAATATAAACAAAGAAATAATAAAAAAAGAATTTATCAGAACTGAAAGACATGAGGCTCTAGACTGAAGAAAGAAAGAAGAAGAAATACTATAATGCTAGTCACAATTAATGAAAAATTATCCTTATCTTGCCACAGAATGGTGAAATTTCATAATAGTAAGGGCTTTTTTAACCCAAAAACGGTTCAAAGAGAAAAAAATGTCTTTTTTAAAAAATCAGATTGGCATCAAACTTCTCCTCAGCAATACTGGATGTTGGCAATGGAATAGTGTCTTCAAAGTTCTATGGGAAAATGATTGCAAATAAATAAGTCAACACTCCATCAAATTATCAATAAAATTTGAGAGTAGCAAAAAATTATTCTAAGTCATGGAACTCAGAAAGTTTACCTTTCACATACCCTTCCTATGAAAGTAACTCAAGGATATGTTTCAAAAAACAAGAAAGTAAACCAAAAAAGAGAAAAATTTGGTGTTCAAGAAACAATTAAGCCAAACAGGAGAAAAATGGAAGACGTTGAGTGATTTTTTTTTTTTTTTAAACAAATCTAGAGAACAAAACTCCAGTTTGGAGCTGGTGGGACAAGAGCTTTAAAAGGCAGGTGTCTGGGAAGAGAATGTATGTGAGCAGAAAGAATCCACAGATTTGATACTATCTTTAAGAAGTTAGAATATCAAGTTGGAAACAAGCAAACAAGCCAACAGTTCAAGAGGTGGGGATTGAGAGGAGGAAACAATTAGAAAATTTTAAGAAAAACACAAAAAAGATACAAAAGATATGTAGTCATAGCATCTTATGTGGCTGAGCAGTGAACCATCTTCACAGAGTCATAATGTTATAAACACTATTGATCAATTTTCAACTCTTAGAATCAACTCACAGTTCAGGCCAAAAAAAAAAAAAAAAGATTTAGGTTTGGTTGCAGAACAAGTTTCATGTTTTTTTTTTTTTTTCTTCCTTGACAATATAAGTTAAAATTAAGCATTTGCTTGGGATAAGGAGGAATGGAAGGAGAGGGTAAGGACTTTCATAGTTACACCTCACAAAGTGAAGAATTAAGAGATATCATAGGAATGAAAAATCATCTATTGGGTACAGCATGCACAGGTGAGGGTGGAGGATACACTTACAGCCCAGACTTCTTTGCAACTATACAATCCATGTAAACAAAAGTCATTGAAATAAATTTTTTTTTTAAAAAAGAGACACTATCAAATAGTTGATAGAATTAGAAATAAAGATAAGAGTGTTTTTTTTATAGTTACAAAGGTAATTAGTAGAAAGAATCTAAAACTCGCGTCATAATTTTTTTTTTTTTTTTTTGAGTTGGAGTCTCACTCTGTCACCCAGGCTGGAGTGCAGTGGCACGCTTACGGCCACCACAGCCTTGACCTGCTGGGCTCAGGTGATCCTTCCGCCTTAACCTTCCAAGTAGCTGGAACTACAGGCACATGCCACCACGCTCAGCTAATTTTTTTTATGTATTGAAGAGACGAGGTTTCACCAAGTTGCCGAGACTGGTCTCGAACCCCTGGACTCAGGCAATCCTCTCGCTTCAGCCTCCCAAAGTACTAGGATTACAGGCTTGAGCCACCGCACCCGGCTATAATTTTATGGGGAAGTGGAGGAAAGGAAGGTCAGGTTTGGAAGATGAAAGACAAAATGAGCTACATCCATATCCATCATCAGAGAAATCAACAGATAACATCGAAAATTGTTAAACGAAGAAACAGAAAAATACTAATGTATTGAAGGGTTTATAACAGTTTAAAGAAAAATGTAGAACAACCCCAGCACAAAGACTGAGAGGGAAGAAATATATGCCAGGGGCTCTTACAGTACACATGAAATGGTATTATATCATTTGAACTTCTTTATAAATGGTATTATTTCACAGATTATGGTAACTTAAAGAGGCATGCAAAAATTCCACTTCCAGTCAAGTGGAGCTAGAAGGATCAGACTTGCCATTCTGCCTGAAATAACTAAAACATCAGATAAACTATATGAAAAACGATACTCAAGTTATTGGACATCAGGCAATAGAGAACAACAGTTACTGAGAAAGGAAAGAGAAGTGAAAATATAGATTCATACAAGCACTTGTGTTCAAATATTCATAACAACTTTATTTGTGATAGCTCCAAACTGGAAACAACCCTAATAGCCACCAAAATGAATGAATAAACAAATTATGCAATATCTAAACAATGAAATACACTATTCAGCAATAAAAAGAATAAACTATAGATGCATGCAACTACATGGATGAATCTCAAATTATTATGCTGAGTGAAAGAAGCCATAAAAAAAAGAGTATATACTGCAAGCTTTTATTTATATAAAATTCTAGAAAAATGAAAACTAGTGACAGAAAACAGATCAGGGCATGTGAAGAGAGGTGGAAAAGGGTGTTATAAGGGGACACGAGCCAATGTTCAGAGGTGGTGGATGTGCTCACTAACTTGATTGTGATGATAGTTTCATGGTGTATATAAATGTCAAAGTTCATTAAATTGTTCACATTAAATATAAGCAGTTTATTGTATGTCAGTTAAACCTCAATGGTTAAGTAAGAAAAAGAAAGATATGCCATAAACATATTATGGCAATAAATAATAATAAAAAACAAATATATTACACATGTATATTTATACATTTAACAAATATATATAACTATATCTCAAAGAAGTAATAAGCAATATGGCATAAACTTATTATTCTATAGGCGTGAAAGTAACTGCCAAATAGCTATAACAAGAAACTGTCAAAAGTGCTTCCCCATGTGGGGGAATGTAAGAAAGGGGAGAATGGAGGGAAGAGACCGGCAACTATTGCTTCTTAATGTAAGCACTTCTTGATTAGTGAGTTTTGGGTTGTTTTGTTTTGTTTTGAGTCGCAGTCTCACTCTGTCACCCAGGCTGGAGTGCAGTGGCTCAATCACCGCCACCGCAGCCTCGACCTGCTGGCTCAGACGATCCTTCCGCCTTAACCTTCCAAGTAGCTGGAACTACAGGTGCCTGCCACCAAACCTGGCTCATTTATTTATTTATTTATTTATTGTAGAGATGAGGTCTCGCCAAGTTCCCCGGGCTGGTCTCGAACCCCTGGGCCCAGGCAACCCTCTCACCTCAGCCTCCCAAGTGCTGGGATTACAGGCGTGAGCCACTGCACCCGGCTTAGCTCGTTTTTAACACTGTGCACGCATGTCAGTTCAGATGCTCAGGGAGGCAGATGCTAAGATGGGATTTGATATGTAACAGACTGACAGGGGAAGCCTGAGAAAGATAAGGGAGAAGGGAGCAGGAGTAACCGGGAGAGAGGTCAGACCAGATCAGGTCTGCCGCCGGCGAAGAGAGAGAGGGAAGGAAGGATTGGTGAGGAGGAGCCTCAGAACCCAGAGCGGTTCTGACAAAGACTTGCCAGGCTGATAGGAAGTGTCCAAGCAAAAGTTGCCCATGAGAGGAGTCCTGTGTCAGGCGGTATAGGCCAGACTTGCACCCTAGGACCTGCAAGGTGTTCAGTCATTAGCTGCAAGCAGCCCTCAGGGATGTAACTTAGCGTGAACGCTGCTGTGGTTCCAGAGGTGTGGCAGCTGGGATTATCATTCTGCCAGTGCCCCACAGCAAATTCTCTTAAAGGAACACCTGAAGAGCACATCTCCAAGCCTGCCTCACAGCAGGCATTGATTTGATTTTAAAATTTCAATAAGTTCTTAAAAAAAGGAAGGAATTCCTCTGATCAGCATTGGAGAGTAGGAAAATCTTTTACAGAGTCTGGTACTCCACATCTTGTATTCTTTTTTGTTTAAAGGTGTTAAGGTGAGTGGGTTAAATTTATTTGGTTCTTTCTTAATTGAGGAGTTGTGGTGGACAACTGAAGAGAGAGCCATTTTCTGCAAAGAGTATCCATCGAGTCAATAAATGGGGTTCTGAGAGCCCAAAGAAAAACTCCTCTTGAGATCCTGTGGGTTCTGATGAAACAAACCTGGGAATTACATAAAACCATTTAGAACACATTGAGCTCGTTAGAAATCCTCTCATTCTGTAAGTCTCACGGCTCTGAAATTCCCACTGACTTGACAAATACAACCGGCAAATAATAAATAAATTATGTTCACAGTACAAAGCAATTGAAAAAGCTGTTTAAACAATTCAGAGGCCAAGAGGTATATGCAGGTTTTTAGATCCTGGAACTTACACAATTTTTTTCAGGCTCTGTTAAGAAAAAGAATACAAAATTATGAAAATAAAATACCTTCACATGACCACCAAATGCCGCACAACATAAAGGAAAATATGGGGGTGGGGAAGAGTAGAAAGATGTGGTGGTCCTAACCAATCAAAGTCTCTTACTTTTGCAAATTTTGCAGACATTTATGACCATGTGAACACATTGTAGAACCTCTCTTGAGGCCTTGGAAAGGGTCCTGAGACTTACACTGAGTCAGCACTGCAGCCCTACTTGAAGAGGTACAGAGAATAATGGAGCGTTGATTCCCTTAAGAAGTTTGTGGACATAAATAGGAGTTATTGGTGGGCAGGAGTTGGCCCTTCACACGCATGTTGATACTAAAAATAAAAAGAATATGCACAGAGGGTGACTGCTAGTTGATATAAATCATCTTCCATGTGTCTAGCACCCCCAGGCACTGGTCACTCCCTGCCAGGGCCTGACTCTCACCACAAAACACTCTCACGAGACTTCTGCACACTCAGGACACCGCTGAGTCTGATTTCCCTCAGAACCTGTCTCTCTGGGCAATGAGCTGAAATGACAAGGATGAGCAAGGCACAATATTGGGCTTTGTTATGAAAGAAAATGTACAATCACAACAACGTTTTTAATATCCTAAAAGAAAATATAGGAAAGTACACTCAAATGTTAATAGTAGTTATCTTTGGGTGTTAGACCTATGGGCAATTTTTAAAAAAACTTTTCTCTCATATTTTCTTTATTAAGCATGTATTATCTTTAAAACAGAAAATAAATTTTTAAAATGCTTTAAAATATGTATTAATGTTTTATATATGCATAATACAGGAATATGTATTAATTCATGTATGCAATGTGCAAGAATCTAGAGAAATTTAAAACTTTCCAGGGCTCCCAGTAAGAATATTTCACATGGCAGATATTACCAGTATGATATGAAAATCAGAGAAACCATTCATCTAATTTTTGAAAGGGCCTTTATGTTTTTTGTCTATTGCTGCATCACAAAATACCCCAAACCTTAGCAGCTTTAACCCAATAAACATGTATTATTTCTCGCAGTTTCTGCAGGTTAGAAATCTGGGAGTGACTTAGCTAAGTATTTCGGGCTGAAGTCTTTAATGACATTGCAGTCAAGCTGTCGACAGGGGCTGCAGTCATCTGAAGGGTCATCTGAGGCTGGAAGATCTACTTCCAAGATGGTCATTTAAATAGCTATTTGCAGAAGTCCTCCATGTTTTATCACATGGGCCTCTCCACAGGGCTACCTAAGTGTCTTTACAACATAGTAGTTGGCTTCCCCAGATGGGACAGTGTATGTGTGTGTGTGTGTGTGTGTGTGTGTGTGTGTGTGTGTCAGTGTGCATGCGTGTGCGCATGAGAGAGAGAGAGATCACAAAGTCTTTAATGATCTCGCCTAGGAAACAGCATACCATCATGTCTGCCATATTCTTTTGTCACACAGAACAATACTGATACAGTGTGGGAGGGTAATACAGGGCATAAATATCATTAGAGGTCATTAAAAATCATCAAGTTCAATCCCCCTGGGATCTTTGGGAAACAAACTTTTCCATAAAGCAAGAAATATTGAGATTGTTAGTCAAAGTCATTTAAGTCTATCAGTGAAATAAGTACTTGAATCCTATTTTATATTCTGAATGATCAGAAGTGACTCTTCTAGAAACTTAATATATTATAGGTTATGAGTGTAATGTGACTTTTTACACTAATAACTGGTTTCACAAGGAGAACCTATTTAGTAAATGGTGCTGGGAAAACTGGCTGATAACATGCAGAAGATTGAAACAGGACTCCCCATCACCATACACAAAAATCAACTCTAAATGGATCAAAGACCTAAACGCAAAACCTCAAACTATAAGATTCTTAGAAAATGCAGGGGACACCCTTACAGAAATTGGAACTGGCAACCAATTCCTGATCAAACCCCAGGTCTCCATGCCACAAGAGATACGGTAGACAAACGGGACTCATTAAACAGAAAAGCTTCTGTGAAGCAAAAGAAACCATCAAGAGAGCGAGGAGACAGCCCACAAAATGGAGGAAATATTTGCCAACTGTGTATCTGACAAAGGCCTAACGTCTAGGGTCTACAAGGAACTCAAACGCGCTGAAAAGAAAAAAACAAACAGCCCCATTCAAAAGTGGGCAAAAGACATGAATAGACACTTTTCAAAAGAAGATATACGGGCCGCCAACAGACACATGGAAAAGTGCTCAGCCTCACTCATCATCAGAGAAATGCAAATCAAAACCACATTGAGATACTACCTAACCCGGTAAGAATGGCCATCATTAATAAAACAAACAACAATAGATGCTGATGAGGATAAGGAGAAAAAGGAATACTTCTATACTGCTGGTGGGAATGCAAACTATTGCAACCTCTTTGGAAAACAGTGTGGCGATTTCTAATAAAATTAGAAATTGACCTTCCATATGACCCAGCAATTCCCCTACTGGGAATATACCTGGAAGAACTCAAATCATTCTACAAAAAAGATACCTGTACATGCCTGTCTATTGCAGCACTTTTCACAATAGCAAAAGCATGGAACCATGCTGCCCATTGAAACTGGAGTGGATTAAAAAAATGTGTACATATACACAAAGGAATATTATGCAGTCATAAAGAAGGACAAACATATAGACTTCGCAGCAACTTTGATGCATTTAGAGTCAACAATACTTGGTGACCTATCATGGAAACAAAGAACAGAGTACCACATGTTCTCACTCATAAATGGATCTTGAGCATTTATAACATAATATTATAAGAAAGGGATTGGTAGTAGTGGGATACTGCTGGGGCGGGGCAGGGGGAGGGGTGCCTGGAGGTTGGACTCTTAGCAAAAAGAAATTTAGGGTCTGGTTGCAATGTGGCTGAGGCAAGTTAAAGAAATACGAGGTCAGAGTTGTAACATCAATATAAAAGCTGGCCGGGTACGGTGGCTCAAGCCTGTAATCCCAGCACTTTGGGAAGACGACATGAAAGGATTGCCTGAGCCCAGGGGTTCTAGATCAGCTTGGGTAACTTGGTAAGACCTCGTTTCTATAATAAGTCAAAAAATAAGCCGGGCGTGGTAGTGCACACCTGTAGTTTCAGCTACTTGGAAGGCTGAAGCGGAAGGATTGCCTGAGCCCAGCAGGTCGAGGCTGTGGTGCTGGTGAGTGTGTCACTGCACTCCAGCCTGGGCAACAGAATGAGACTTTGACTCAAAAAAAAAAAAAAAAAAAAAATATATATATATATATATGTTGCCCAAGTAAATTCCAAGTTTTGCAAAAATATCCATTAGAAGGAAGAAATGTGGCCGGATGCGGTGGCTCACACCTGCAATCCCAGCACTTTGCGAGGTTGAAGTGGGAGGATTGTTTGAGCCTAGGAGTTCGACATCAGCCTGGGCAACATAGCACGACCTTGTCTCTACAAAAAAAATCAAAAAATTAGCCGGGTGCTGTGGCTTGTGCCTTGTAGTTCCAGCTACTCAGGAGGCTGAGAAGGGAGGATTGTTTGAGTTCAGGAGTCCAAGGCTGCGGTGAGCTGTGATTGTGCCACTGTACTCCAGTCTGGGCCACAGAGTGAGATTCCATTTCAAAAAATAAAAAAAAAGAAAGAAGTGGCAACACCCCCTGTCTTCCCCATACATATGCCTTCCCCTCAAGCATCGTCAGATGATATCTGATAATTGCTTTGTGGTAAACATGTAATTAACTTTGTTTATTTCTAGTCTTCACTACCAATAAGACTGGTTTCGATCTAAGCCTCTCAGCTTAATGAAATCAATGGATTAAAAGCTTAAATCTGTACTTTGGTTTAAACTTTTCCTTTCCAGCCCACAGGATATCTCAGGCCTTGGCCCTCATCCCAGGGACGAAGAGGGCTTTTTCCCCCCTTTTAAATGAATTGATTGGATGTAGGTTTAAGGACTGTGTGAACAGACCTCTTCACATAAAATAATGAAAGTGATATTGACCCTGGCTCTGAGGCTGGAGCCTTGCTGCTTTGCTGGAGAATATTAAGAAGACCAGACTGCAAAGACCCGAGGCCACAGAGGCCTCTTATGAATTATAAGAGGCCTATTTTATCCACACAAAGCAGGAAAACATTTTAATCTTCTTCTTGAGTACAAAACAGAGATCTGATTTTTATCTCCCCAAGGCAGAATAATCTCATATGGCCATAAATAAGTGAAGGGACTTTCCTTTTGCACGAATTGCTGTAGAATAACTGAGCTATTTCCTACATGGATAGAGAGGTAGAAAGAATAGACTTAAAAGCACCAGGTCTTTACACCTGGAATCTTTTTTTTTTTTTTTTTTTTCCAGTCAGGGTCTTACTCTGTTGCCCAGTCTGGAATGCAGTGGCATGATCACAATTCACCACAACCTCAACCTCCTGGGCTCAGGCGATCTTCCCATCTCAGCCTTCTGAGTAGCTGGGACTACAGGCCCATGCCACCATGCCTGGCTAATTATTTCTTTACTTTTAGAGACGAGGTCTTGCTGTGTCACCTAGGCTGGTCTCAAACTCCTGGGCTCAAGTGATCCTCCCGTCTCGACCTCCCAGAACGCTGGGATTACAGGTGTGAGCCAAGGCTCCCAACCTTCTCGCTATTCCTTGACATTCCAAGTGTATTCCTGCATCAGAGTTTTTGCCCTTGCTTTTTCCTTAGATTGGAACACTCTGGTCAGATCTCCTCATGGCCTGCTTCGTTATTTAGTCTCTGCTTAAACAGTGCCCTAGTTGAGCGCTTACCTTGGGCCACCCTGCCCCAAACACCATCCCTCCTTTCCAAAGCCGTTCTGCCATTCGATGTCTTCCTTACTTCATTTGATTTGTACTGCTAGCATATCTCACCGTCTGACATTATAGTATGTGTATTTACTTTGTTGTTTATTGTCCCCTTCACTAAAATGTGAGCTCTGTGAGGACCGGTGCCTTGCCTCTCTTAGTTATTGCTGTCTCCATAACCAGAATAGTGCCAGCATAGTGATTGCTGAATGTTGAGTGAATAAACATAATTCTGGAAAGCCAGGGAGGATTTGTAAATTTCAAAGGGATGTCAAACATCTTTTGTTCCTCTACACCCCCAGTCCCATGCCCTTGTTTTGGAATATGCTTTTTCATGTGACAGAAGCAGACAATATTCAGAAAGGAGAAGATATTCAAATATTGGAGTCAGAAATTTGCATGGACATTTTTTTTTCCAGTCAGGTTTAAACTGGGACATTACCTGCCCAGAATGCTGGAGTAGATTTTTTTTTTTAAATCAGTGTCTCACTGTATCACTCAGACTGGAGTGCAGTGGCACGATCATGGCTTACTGCAACCTTGACCTCCTGGGCTCCGGTGATTCCTCCGCCTCAGTCTCCCAAAAAACTGGGACTACAGACACGTGCCACCGTGCCTGGCTAATTATTTTTATTTTTGGTAGTGACGATGTTTCACTATGTTTCCCAGGCTGGTCTCGAAATCCTGGGCTCAAATAATCCTCCTGCCTCAGCCTCCCAAAGTGCTGGGATTATAGGCATGGCCTGGAGTGGATTCTATGTGTCCTTAAATGACCCAAAATTTATGTGTCATACTGGTCTCTGTTTTAATTAAGTTACCCACAAAAAGCTTTGATCAATGATAAGGCCATGGAAGATGTATTGGTGATCAGCTGTGTAACAAATCATGCCATGACATAGTAGCTTAAGAAGTATTTATTTCTTTATTTTATTTTATTTTTAATAGAGATGAAATCTCACTACGTTGCCCAGGCTGGTCTTGAACTCCTGGGTGCAAGCAATCCTCCTCTTCATCCTCCCAAAATGTTGGGATTATGGTTGTGAGTCACTATGCCTGGCCCAGAAGTATTTATTATCACATACCTTCTGTGGGTCAAGAATCTCGATAGGCTTAGCCAGGTCTTCCACTTCAGGGTCACTCACAGGCCATAAACAAAGTGTTGTTTAGGGCTACGGTTACTTTAGGGCTCTCCTGGAGAAGGAGCCACTTCCAAGCTCATGCATGTGGTGGATGGCAGGATTCAGTTCCTTGTAGGCTGTTGGCTGGAGTCATCAGTTTCATGCTGGCTGTTTGTTCAGAGTCCACCCCCAGTTCCTTGGCACACAGGCATCTCCAGCACAGCACACAGGCATCTCCAGCACAGCAACTTACTTCATCAAAACAAGCCAGCCAAGAAGGCAAGAAATAGAGGCCGCAACCAAGTCAGGGGGCTCTTTAAATCCCATTGCAAAAGTGATGCCCCATTGCCTTTTTCCTTTTTTATTTTTTTGAGTTAGAATCTCACTCTGTCACCCAGGATGGAGTGCAGTACATGCACACAGCCACCGCAACCTCGACCTGCCGGGCTCAGGCAGTCCTGCCTCAAGCCTTCCAAGTAGCTGGAACTACAGGCATGCACCACCACACCTGGCTGATTTTTTATTTATTTATTGTAGAGACAAGGTCTCATCATGTTGCTCAAGCTGATCTCGAACCCCTGAGCTCAGGTAATCCTCCTGCCTCTGTCTCCCAAAGTGCTGGGATTACAGGCGTGAGCCACCGCACCTGGCTATCCTATTGCTTTTGTCATCTTCTTTCATTAGTCACTAGTTCTAGCCTGCACACAGCGTGAGGAGATTCCACAGGGAGTGGATACCTGGAGGTGGGGGTCCTTGGGAGTCATTTTAGAAACTGTTTTACCACAGAAGGAAGGGAAGACATAGACATGTGTGGGCTGGGCAGGGGCCTTGTTATTTGATGACAGAAGAATTTGTTCTACTTTAAATTTGGTTTACAGGCTTAAAATGTTCTTTCTTTTTTCTTTTTTTTTTTTTTTTAAGAGTCGGGGTCTCACTCTGTTGTTCACGCTAGAGTGCAGTGGCACGATCATGGCTCACTGTAGCCTCGTCCTCCTGTGCTCAGGCAATCCTTCCACTTCAGCCTCCAAATAGCTGGGATTACAGGCACATGCTTCCATACCTGGCTAATTTTTAAATTTTTTTGTTGAGACGAGGTCTCACTATGTTGCCCAGCCTGGTCTTGAACTCCTGGACTAAAGCGGTCTTCTTGCTTCTGTGAAATGTTCTTTCTTACCACATGGATGAAACTGAATGGCAATTTAAAAGTCTGCTTTATGTTGTGTTAAAGGGACGTTATTCTGACACTTGTTAAAAACAGCAAGAAAGATTTTATTCAAGACTGTTGCAACAAGGGAGAGAAATTAAACTAAACTCTAAAAACAACAGGGACAAGTGGGAACTTAGAGCCAACAGGCAACGTGAGGGAGTGGATGGAAAATTACTAAAAGGACTGGTTAGGTACCAAGGGGACAAGGAAGAGGAGCTGATTCATTTCAAGGGTAAGGGAAGAGGAGCTTGATTGGATATCAGGCTGTGGGAATTCTTGATCAACTGACTTAGCAAGATTCTTTGCTAAAAGTAGTTTCAGCAGGTCAAGGTCATGGCCTAGTTGAGAAGAGGGCTGAGGAACTTGACTAAAGTTTAGTTAAGGGAGAGTCTTTCTCAATTGTCTTCTGTTAGCATCTTCCAGGGGGTCCCAAAACAACATGGAATCATTTTTTGGCGGGCGGGCCCTTGTAGTACAGGTACTAGGAACCCTTTGGCATCAGTGTTTCTGCTAGCATTGTGAGAGGCTGCGTTCAGCTTCAGTGAATTTTTGCGGGGGGAGATTCTTTCAACGCATTTGCCCATTTCATGATGGGTGAGTTATAAGCAAACTTGTCACACCACACTGTGTGTTCGACAGTTTTTGACCCCAAATGGCAATGACCCCTGTGCTGCCCCACCCTCCCTATTCACCCCATCTCACCCTGAGTGACTTTTTTTGAGTGTTCCTGGATGAAAAAGTTCCCAAAGAGAAACATTTTGCTGATGTGGAAGAGATGAAACAAAAAATGGCAGAAGCAAGAACAGACATCAACACGGACAAGTTCAAGAACTGTTTTGAGCAGTGGAAAAAGCATCTTGATAGGTGTACTACATCAAACGGAGAGTACTTTGAAGGTGACTGAGTTTAAACATGTAAGAATAGATACACATTTTAAAATAAATTCCAGGGTTTCTGGGGTCCCCCTCGTGTGTCTCTGGAGCCCCTTTCTCTCACAACAAACACCAATCTGCTTGCTCTCCACCTATGAGGGTGGGGCCCTAATCCCATAGGGCAGGTGACCTTAGAAGAGGAGGAGTAGGAGACACCAGAGCTTGCTGTCTCTCAGGCCAACAGGAGAAGGGCCATGTGAGCGCACAGTGAGAGGGCAGCTGTCTACAAGCCAGGAGGAGAATCCTCACCAGGAACCAAACTTGTTGGCACTTTGCTCTTGCGATTCCAGCCTCTAGAAATGTGAGAGATAAATGTCTGTTGTTCATCCCCAGCCTGTGGTATTTGGTTAAGGCAGCCCAGCTGACAAAGACACCCACTTTCCCCACTTTCTGTAATTTCTCTCCCCACTGGCAACTGCTTAAGACAATTTTAGCTGTCTCTTCTGGCATTTATCCTGTTCTATATTTCTGAATAATATAAATATATATTATGGTGGCATCTTTTGACTCATTAATTTTAGACATTATCTATGAACCCTTTCTTTCTTTCTTTCTTTCTTTCTTTCTTTCTCTCTCTCTTTCCTTCCTTCTTTCTCTCCTCCCTCCCTTCCTTCCTTCCTTTCTTCCTTCCTTCTGTCCTTCCTTCCTTCCCTCCTTTTTTCTTTCTTTCTTTCCTTCCTTCTTTTGAGTCAGGATCTCACTCTGTTGCCCAGGCTACAGTGAGTGACACGATCACAACTCACTGCAGCCTTGATCTCCTGGGCTCAAGTGATTCTCCTGCTTCAGCCTTCTGTGCAGATGGGACTAAACTTGGCTAATTTTTAAAAATATTTTTGTAGAGATGAAGTCTTGCTATGTTTCCTAGGCTAGTCTCAAACTCCTGGGCTGAAGCGATCCTCTCGTCTCAGCCTCTCCAAATGTTGGAATTATGGGCACGAGCCCCCACACCTGACCACCTATTAACTTCCTATTCTGGAGATAGACTTTTTGCCTTTTTGTACTGCTTCCTGTCTCCTATCTTCCCCCTGGAGTCGCATTACGATTTCGGTTGAATCAAGATGTAGAATTTATGTTATTTTCTTAATTATTGGGAAAACCGTTGGGACAACACTACTTAATTTAAAAAAAATTTTTTTTAGTTAGGATCTCGCTCTGTCATCCTGGCTGGAGTGCAGTGGTGCAGTCATGGCTCTTGGCAGCCTCAAACTCCTGGGCTCAAGTGATCCTCCCACCTCAGCCTCTAGAGTAACTGAGACTACAAGTGCACATCTGCATGCCAGGCTGATTTTTTGATTTTTCTTTTTTTTTTTTGTAGAGAGAAGATCTTGCAATGTTGCCCAGGCTGGTCTCGAACACCTGGGCTCAGCAGTCCTCTCACCTTGGCCTCCCAAAGTGCTGAGATTACAAGCGAGAGCTGCCATGCCTGGCCAGGACTACACTACTTGACCTGAATAAGTGTGAGCTTCCTCTACAGGGGCAAGTTGCTTCTGTGGAAGAGAATGATTGTGTCCTGAAACAGAGTACGGATAAAGCATGTGCCAGTGGCTGAATCAGTACTGTTTATTCCTTTTTCCAAATACATCCATCAGACACTGTCCCGTACCCTATAGAATAGTAGAGAAGGAAGCCAGAAGAGGCCAGAAGGGTTCATCCTGTATTTTAGTCTCCAAGGAAATGGAAAAGAAATTCCCTCCCCTTAAAGGAAAACTGAGGTGAGAAATGACACTCTCCCCTGGACAGTCTAAATGAGTTGATTTTTGTGAGCCTCTAGCCCTCTTGGGGGTTCAGCTGTATGCCAGGGCTTGAGGGCCCTTAGCACGTGGACAAGCTCAAATGTCCATTGGGAGTTGAGTGTATGGCAAGTTGGTCCCAGAGAATGAGCAGCTTGTGAAGTTCAAAGAGAAGTGTGAGGCAGGTCAGATTCCCACTGAATCGGACTCCACCATGAATCTGCCATGTTCAGTGTCCTGCTAAACAATAGACTTTTAAAATGATGCACACACAGCCCTAAAATTGCTGAGCTATTCTCCTAGTCAGCCGAGCTCATTTCAAAGCATTCAGACTGTACCACAATTAGCTGCTGACACTATCCTAAAATAATATAAAGCCTGGCCAGTAATTATATACTCGGAGAAACTATGTATAGAAAAGCTGATTAACTTGTGGGGTGGTGCAATTTTCCAAGCCGGGAACATTTCAGACAGAATGGTTAGCACTCAATGTTGGTATGGATGAGAAACCAACTGCAAACCCCTAGCTAAATATTGAACAACATCTCGCTCTAAAAGCATCAAACAAGTCTTCATTCTTTATGGGTCAAGGGATTCAAAAGGCCAGGTCTTCCCTAGGTTTACCTGTAGGTGGTGCTGTAAGAGTAATCCAGGGAAGACCTGCACTCACCCACGCTGACTTGTGAAAGTGACCACAGCCATCAGTCAGGGTGGGATGTTGCGTCCTTGTCATCGTCTTCACAGTCATCGTTAGCACCGTTCACTTATGACCTGATGGCGTGTCTAGATCTCATTTCTATTCTGTGCCCACCTCATGTGTATGTGTTTGTCTGTGAACCTCTGCCTTTGCTCCTGGTTCTTTGCTCCTGATGTCCATTGGCTGGGATGTCCAGCTGTGTCCCCCCCACCTTGTTTTTAGGGGGTGTCTTGCATGAAACTTCACCGTTCCATGCAAGTTCCTTAGACACAGCTCAGGGAGGGCTTCTGGCAAACACACAGTCTTTGCCTGAAGAAGCTTTGCCCTGTTTCCCTGATGCCTTTCTACCCTTGATAGGTCTTTGCTTCTTCCTTCTAAAGTTGGTGTCTAAGATGAGTTTTTGTGTTTTTTTTTTT